>JABWIB010004000.1:0-38764 GCA_016617825.1 Platyplectrum ornatum
GATTTACAATGTATCCTGCTTGAACACATTCCTCCCCATGAGCGGTACACACACATATAATAGATTTTGTCTCTGTAGGTCTAGTGCTTTCTACTTTGTAGGTATACATTCAAGGGAAAACAGGCATGCTCCCAATGGTATGAATGGCGAATGCCGCACAGTGGCGGAAAAAATAATGCTTATTAAATATGAGGGGGTCTCAGGAAGTTGCTGTACCGGGGCACAAGCAGCTTGTGTAAGTCCCCTTTCTGAAAGATCTCTGGATCCGGTCCGTTGTTTTTAAGGACATCTTGCCTGTAAGATATATTAAGTTGACCCTTTCTATTGTCTTCATTTTAATTTTATTATTATTGGAATTCTTTAATATAATTCCAGAGAATATTTTAAATACAAAAAGAATTTATGAAATTCCCACCTGGTCATGTCTAAGTTTAAATTCCCACATAGACACAAGAATCCAACTTGTTTGTTTACACTTTTTAAATAGAAGGAAATTTGCATACTTTTTACTTTTTTATGATGATCTAAGAGAAACAAAGGAATTATTACTGAGGGTGCATGTTATGTATAAATAATAGTGTAAGAGTAGCAACATCAAACAAAATCACAACAAAAAAAATACATCAAAGCGAAGATTCCTTATCAACTGTCATGTGGATAGTATTACTAAAAAACTATTCCTCTGAGGATTTGTCTCATACATTGCCTTTAACTAACAGATACAACAGAAATAAGACATACTGTATTGGAACAAAATATATGATGAAAGAAATATAAGTAGAAAGTTTCAGATCAAACCTACAAAATAGTACAAATACACTACAACTCCAGTAATTAGTTTATCACATAATAATGTTTTCCTTGAAACGAAACCTAGTACTGTGTGAGCTGCTGTTAGTACCTATTTCAGGAATTTTGTGGCTCAGTTACCCACTATTGTTAGAGAAACAGAGGACATTTTGGGTAAATAATATTACAGTGTATCACAGTGAAAATGTGTACCTAGTTTTGTACTAGAAACATTATACTCAAGCATAACCCAGGTACCAGAGCAGTTCAGTATTTCTTCAATATGAAGAGTCATATGAAGTTCACTAATCTCAGAATGCACACTCTATTAGAGTAAGCTTTGAATCCAGCTGTAAATAAACTATATATGTAGAGGACGCAATTGTGTACACATAGTATGCCCAGAGCTCTTACATATAGTGTGATTTACCACATTCTTACAAGTGCATCTGATCCTTACTCTTGCAGTCTTAAAACTGGGCACTCACTGGAAAGATTCTCATTTTAGTGTGATTGTAGCTAATAGATGGGTGCAATTTTTCCCTGCGGAAACTGCCCCGTTATTAGCTCCATAAACTAGAATGATAATAGTTCTAGTAAGTGCCCTGCTATTTAATTTCTATTTATTTCATTAAAAAAGAAAAACAATTAGTTGAGAAGAGGAAGTCCACTGGACATGATTTCCTCTCACCAATGATATTCACCTAATCTCTTTTTCAGCTCGTGGGACATCCAGTCGAGGAATCAGCCAAAATATCGCCTAGTATGTGGCCAACTTGGATCTGGATCATGGCTCGAAGTGGGTATTTATAAGTGGGGGTATGGAGCCAAGCTCAGTGCCTCTATACCGGCCCACTTCCAGCACTGATGTGTTTGGTATGTAACAGCTTGAACAATTAACATAACTCACCAGTCTCATTTTGCACACTCACTGTACGTATTCCATCCCACTGTCAGAAAAAGTTCCAACTCAAAGAGCAGAAAACATCCATACTTCTTAAAAAATGTATCTGGTCCTATAATCACGAAATTGTATTACTGTGTATTTTAGGGTATAAGTTGACCCTGAAGATAAGCCGAGGCACGTAATTTCACCTATAAAAAAATGGGAAAACTTATTGACTTATTGAGTATAAGCCTCCCCCCAGGTATCCACATCATGTCTCTGCCCATAGGCTTGCATTGTGAGTACAAACAGGTGCTCTATCTCCCAAACCACAAAACTGATAAAACTGTACTTTCTCATGCTTACAGCCCTAGATAAGGTGTCTCAGCTTCCAAATGCTCATATCTGTAGACTGCTTCATTTTTTAGTTACAGCATAAAACACATCTCCCATTACAATATGATTACTAACGGGTGCTCCAACTCTCGAAAACACATCACGCTGCAGTTTCTCATTCTTACAGACCTAGGTAAGATGTCTTAGTACTAAGCTCAGCTAGGAACTGTATCGAGTATAAGTGTAAGCAAACAATGTGCTGAAAATCTCGGCTTATACTCGACTATATATGGTAATTTATACATATAGGCCCGGATCTTGACTTAGGTCCAGTCCCCTAGTTCTGCAATATGCTTTGTATGCATTGCATTGTTGTTCAGTCCGCTGGGCCTTTAAATTAAGTGATTGGGGAGGGTTGAGGGTGGAATCGTGCAGATCACCGGTCTCAAGGACTTCATGTAGAGGTCTAGCAGCCTAAGCTGCTATGCTGCTAGACCTCTACCGTTCCATTCATAAAAGAGTGACAGGGGCATTCACTCCCACCTCTCATACTCCTGCACTGCCTGTAAAGACACTGAGGAGTCTGGATCCAGCCCATCGTGTGTATATATCATTTGAATAGGAAACAATTACAAATATTAGAAATATGTTCATATAATTCTTAGGATTTTCCATGTGATTTTATTTCATGCTGCATTGGAAATAATAAAAATGTTCCAAAAATAGACCAGACAGGAAACTGGTATGAACACTTCTCACCTTAAGACCATGCTGTAATGTGCTGCTTTATGTTTAGATATTTTATAAAAGTAGTCTGATTAAAAAAATGAGTTTCTGATAATGTTAAAATGGAGGGAAGCCTGTAATTTTAAAAGTGCTGATTGTAGTCTAATTTCCTCACAGTTACCTTTCTCATAACAGAAAAAAAAACCTGAATACTATGCATTCTTAGTTATTTTATTCAGATTGCCTTTTCTATAAGCACAGCACAATCTAGTGGCGATTCAGTGTAAGAGCTCTTACATCTATCTATCTATCTATCTATCTATCTATCTATCTATCTATCTATCTATCTATTTTATACATTTGATGCTTCAGTGTGATACTCATTATAATGAAATTTCTCCAATTGTTTAAATTGAGTTGACTTTCTTTAATTTGCCACAGAAAACAGTAAAACTGTTTGTTTGAGTAGTGAGCTTTGAAATGAATAGACAGCAAAATAATTTTTAGTATCATGGGTAAAGAATTTTATTAGCCATTAAACCGTAGCTAGGAAAGTTCACCTCTCAACTCAACTTTGCAACTGCTTTGCCCTCCCAAACTCTGGATCAGTCCCATAATCTCTTCATAGTACCCATAATAAGCATTTAAAAGCATTCCATTTAAAATAAACTATTTATTTAACGTTTCTTTCAACTGTAAAAAAATAAAAATAAGAAAACAGCAACCTTAAAAATGAAATATTTGGGCCTCAATTCATGTTTATGGCATAATATGCTATTAAAATAATACTGTGTTCACACTGCCAACCCTGCAATAGTCATTATCGATTCTTTTTATTCTGGACATAGATTTGTGTATAATTGGGCCACATTGGACCCCATCACACAAATCTGTTTATGTCCCCTGCAGTTGTAGGTAATAGTTCTTAGTAAGTATCAATTCTAATAACGCACAAAAGTATCCATGTGGCAGATCAACGTACTAGATAAAATGTCCTCAGGAGTTGTAGATTTTGTAATATCTATAGAAGATGGGCGGTGTCTTTAAGATAAGTAGCCTGTTTCTGGACCACTGGCTGTAGAAGTAAATCCAGGCATACTGAAATGGCTTCAAATAAAGAATCTTGGGCGGATATGATCGGCCTTATCGTTAAGCCAGCTGTTGGTGTGGCCCTCTATCAGATGGTCACCACGCACCATTTGGAATGCTTTGGTAGGGTTACTTGTGTGTCTGCCAACTTGTGTCTGATCTCTGCCATATAATCTTATTTATCTTGGACGACTATTCCACCGCCTTTATCTGCGGCTCGAATCACAATAGTGTCATCATTTTGTAGATCCCTCAACACTCTCTGTTGGGCTCTTGTTAAATTCATCCTGCCCTTTGGCATCTGTGTTGATGCTTTGGTCATGCTTTCATCCAGTAAGTGAAGAAAACATTTCAGTGAAGCATTGGATGATGTTGGATCGAAAGTGGACTTCTGGCGCAGTTGAGGAGGTAGGCTAGGGATCAATTCTGATGAAATGAAATTCTGAAAAAAATTCAAGAAATTTGCCGTTGGTACGAAGGATAACCCTTTGTTCAAGACTTGGGTCTCTGACTCTGTCAGTGGTCTGTTAGATAAATTGTAAATTATGTTTTCCATGTCCTCAAAAGTTGGGTTTCATCTGTGTTGGTGACTTCACCTGGTCAGCCTCTTGCTCCCCTTTGTTGCTTCTCGCCCTGCGGGATTATTGTTTAGAAAACCCTGCTGGGGGGGTTGTGGCGGTGGGGGGTCAGGCTCGCCATCACTGGTGTTAGGACCACTTGACACTTCATAGGTTTGCTTGGATACAAATGGGCATTGTCTGTATAGTCTTCTTTTACTGTTTTTTTTTGTCTTACTATTGACTTGAATGCTGCCCTGATATAAATTGCCTAACAACAATTGAAACAGTAACCATTGTACATACTATTTGTATAAAATTTCACTTTTGGAGTTTGAAGTTTTTTTTCTAGTGAAAACGGTCCAAATGGCTCTTTGAATGATTAAGGTTGCCTACCCCTGGTGTAGACCAAGGCAATATCATAAGAATAGCAACGGAAGGAAAATGTAAACTGTGAAAACAGGTTTAGAGCATAGATGTGATGTCTTAAGTCAGCTCTGATTTACAATTTAAACATAATTTTATGATATGTGAAAGCAGCTATGCGCAATCATAATAATTGCCTTGCATGCAAAAGGTTTCATTTTAATTTGCACATTGAAAGATGGTTCTGTTCAGGTTTAAACTTGTACCTGTTTTATCCCTGTGAGTGCTACTTTGAAACAGGCTCAGTGTGGGTATTTTTTTCCTATGCATTTTTTTTTGCCTATAGAATCACACATGGAATATTTTCAATAACATTGGACCAGTTCCAGACTTAAGAAATACAAGTATTCTGAGAACCAAATGTTAAAATTACTTAACTAAATGTTTGCAGTCCTCATTATGTAGTCTTCTACATAAGGGATGAGACGGATCCATATAGAGGGGAATCCCCACAGGATACCCTACTTTAACTACTCTGTACCATTTTTCCTTAAAAGAATGCTTACCTACATTTTAAATAGAACATAGTGTATGTATAAAGTCATTTAGTTATATTTTTTTAGAATTTTAATAATGTCTTCTTACACTTGGTATAATGGTATATAAATGGCAGTATTTTAAGTAGTGAAGTAATATGATTCATTTACTTGCTATTGCGCAACTTAAAAACACCCCGGCCTCAATTTACCATAATGCAGGATTGGAAAAGTGGGAATGTTGCTCATTACAACCAATCAGTTTCAAGATCTCAGATCTAATTTTACATACTGGAGAATATGAGCTTGAATCTGATTGGTTGCTATGGGCAACATCCCCACTTTTACAATCCCACAGTTTAGTAAATTTAGGCTCTCCTGGATGTATGTCCTTATGTACATTGAGGTTGATTATGTTTACTTGATTCATTTTTTGATTGACAATTTATGTAACAATAACATAAACATAAAAGGTGTGCAGTAATAAAACAATGCTATAAAATATTGCTTTGAAATAAATGGCATTGAACTAAATGTACAGTAGTAGAGAAAAAAAATATGTATTTTCTTTTTCCGTATTAGATGTGTAATGTAACAAATGGATGCAATCAGTTGTAAATCACATTGGGAATGTACATTAGATGACCGTGTAAGAAAAAAAAATGTATCTCATCAGTTACAGTTGACTGCTGCAAAAATTAGTTTTCAAGGATAAAATTGAAATGAATGGTTGACCATTGCAGTCACCATGTTTCACAGCATGTTTAACATTTATCAGATACCCATTTTCTCCCCAACAAAGTTAATTAAAATAGTTAATCGGTTATTAATTTGATATTCTATTTGACATGAAAAGTGTAATTAGCTCTGGTGTAGGTCCATGATAATGATTTCGCCACGTGAAATATTCAATCTATTGCTTTTAAAGAAGGATAACGTGGTCATTTATTATAATGTTTAGATCTCAGTATGTGCATTCAAAGGCTTTGCAATCAGAATGAAGGACATATCAAAGTTTATAGACCCAATTTATAGAAGGTTTCTTAAGGTCATTGAAAACGCTTTCCCACTGCTTGGCTAAAATCCTGAGAGTAGGTTGTAAATTGATCTCCTTTTGTACTCAAAGTAGTTACCTCACAGCAGTGTAGTACATTATGTAATGTTCAAGGAGCACAGCAGTAATAAAACAAAATCATCCTATATCCTTATATGATCCTTTAGAAAATTTGTCAAAGATGTAAAGGAAATCATTCTGTATGTATTATGAGAACACCATTTATGCCTGAGCTTTTTACAAAACAGTGTTCTGCAGTAGTTTTATACTGAAATAAAAAGTAATGGCTATTACTTTACATGCTAAATTGTCCTTTCTATTTAAATACTGTATAATAGAGAATTTCTGAATTATACCATAATAATGCATGTGTCAAAATCTGTCAATAAGTTTAATGCCTAAAATGAATACATATTCTTAATAAGTAAATCTGAACCCATTTGCAAATTGATGTGGACTTATGCGTTTAATAACATTTTAGAATTTAATTTATTAGTGTGTGGGAAAACGTATCAAAATAGATTATTTTTTATGACTCATGCCATGTTTTGTATACATACCACCTATTTACATGGCACTCATTTGGTATAGCCATTTTTTATATACAGATTTTTGGGAGTTGTTGTAATGTACATTAAATAATAAGATTTAATTTACTTTAATTATGTTTCTTATCAAAATAATTAAATACATAAACTTTTTAATATAAATTTTTAAACTAATTTAATAAAAAATACTCAATAGATATTCAATAGTACTTTTATAGGTTGTGTCCTTACACCACTCAGACTGTCTGTTTATAAAATTGTTCATCTGCAGTAAAACTTAGGATAGGATACGTGTTTATTTTTCTGCTACACTAAAACTCTGGATCAAGTGTGTGGGATACTGACTCCATACCTCCCAACTGTCCCGATTTCAGCGAGACAGTCCCGCTTTTGGGGGACTGTCCCGCTGTCCCTCCCGACTCCCTGTTTGTCCCGCTTAGGGGACAAACATTACTATTCTTTTATTTTTTACTATTGCCGCGATTCGCGGCGGTAAAAAGGGACGGGGCTTAGGCGGGTCCGGGGGCGGAGTTGGGCGGTCCGGAGGCGGAGTCGGGTGAGTCTGGAGGCGGGGTCGGGGCCGGCCCGGGGGCCTCTTCCCCATATGTTGGGAGGTATGTGACTCCTAAATGGATTTTGGAATGTTTAGTGCATTTATTAATAATAGTAAAGTAGTTATATATGTGATAAAATGTGTAGAACACAATATTTAGAATGACCATCTCCCAATCACCAGCATTCTGACTGCACTGGCACACTTGCTTAAAGCCATAATGTTACTTTGGATTTTAAGCATCTCTTTTAAAAAACAAATAATCTATCTTTTCTGTGGCATCCAACTAATAGCAACCTTTTGTTATACAGCGCATACCCTGCCTAATAAAACAAAACAAAAATTATAAAGTGTACGTATATGCAAATAATTGATAATTAATAAATGTCACTTAATCAATGTTCCGATGTTCAATCCTCCTTTTCAATGTTCAATCCCAAAGTTCAATCCTCCTGTTTGAAGATTTGAAGATCCCCAGTACAGCATTATTGAAAACAAAACAAGCAGAAAGGGGGCACTCCAATGGGGAAATACAATGGTTATAAGCGTCTCTCCTCCTCATGTTCATATAAAACGAAGAAAAAACCACAATAGTGTAATATTGTTAAAGACAAAGTGTGGGGGCAAGAAACTGCACTCACATTTTGATTCTCTTGTTAGTTTGCCAGAAATCAATCTTTATCCGGGGTGTTCCTACTCCCGTCTCCTATCCTCATCGACCTTGTCCCTTTCACTCAGTAGTCCCCAGGTTCACGATGTCAGATGGGAAAGGAAGAAAGAAAACCAAAGATTCCCTTGTGTGACTCTATATCAAACAATCTATATTACGGGCACAAGTATCACAGCCTACTCACATTCACCCCCCTTGGGGTTTGAGCTTGTCTCCATATCCGTGTCCATCTTGCAAAAGATCCCCGTACTCCGATAGGGCTCCATACTCAGTCTCCAAAATTCTTCTCTCTCCTACTCCCCACCATTTGAAATGAAGGAAGGTTCGCTGCCATGCAGATCTTCTGAAATCCTTTTATTCAATTATCAATTAAAATGTATAAAATCATAAAAAATAAAAACTAAACAGTCCGTCTAGGGGGAGGGTTCCCCTCTAGAGAAGTGTATAAAGATGGTATTATGGGCCCGTACACTCCTAGGGGTTCTCAATCCTCAACTATAATGGACCGTTAGTGTACCCCACCCCCTCACCGACGCGTTTCAACCCTATACGGGACTTTTTCAAGGTGCATATGGGGCTTTAAAATCTTCCATTTTTTGTAGGTATTCCTGGATGCTTAATGATGACGTATCGTCCACTTTACTAATATGTAATCCAAAATTAATTTTTGTATACATTTCCCATATAAACATACATACAATATATATAACATATATACAATACACTTCTACAAAGCATATCTACGGCTAAAGCGTACATTATTAATGAATGAAAAAATCCTTGGTTCCTAATGCTAGTAAGGTTGGCAAAATAGCCGCTTTAATATGGTGGTTATTCTAACCGCCATTTAGTTAATCAGGACCTGATGTTGTTATCTTCGTACTTCTTTGGTCCGAGACCCCACGCTTTATAGACCCTCTATTAACCCTATCCTCCCTACCGATCTTGTAGTAAGTGGTGAACTAGGGGCTGATTCAGCCCTGCGTCTCCGCCAGCCAGGCTCTGAATGGCTTTGCGCCCGACTCCGTGCCTCTGCGACTCTGCATCATGCAAATGAGAAAAGGGGCGTTCCACGACCCTTTTCTCATTTGCATATGCGCTTTTAGCAGGGCTAAGCCCTGCTAATTAGAAGCGCAGCCTGCACCATGGACATGGTGCAGGCTTAGCGCAGACCAAGAGAGGCAGGTAATGTCCTATGGACAATTACCTGCCTCATTAACTTGAGAAAGTGTTAAAAATAAATAAATAAATAAATAAAATATTAATTTTATTCTGCGAGCACACGCTGGCAGAGGCTCCGGGCACAGCATCCGGAGTCTCTGCGATTTTTAACATAGTGCAGGGAAGCGGGGCATAAGGCATGCCCCTCTCCCTGCGCTCTATTCAGAGCTGCGCTTTTGCGCAGCTCTGAATAGCACGGACCTGGTGGCCACAGAGTGCGGCCGCAAAATACTCTGAATCAGGTCCCTAATGTAGATCTATATCGGTTTCATATTATCGATGAGAAAGTGCTCATATCCCCTCTCAGCACATTTTAAAAGTGTTCATCAGTGCAATGTCGATAATATAAAAAGATTTGTAGGGATTAAGAAAGTAGAAGGTAATTTTAGGACCAAAAAAGAAATATTGGCCAAAAAAGAAATGGAGTTAATTTACAATTTTAATATTCTCCACCCCAAAGGGTTAAATAGCACTTTCGAATTATCGTGGTTTTTGAATTAGTACTTTTTGCACCATTTACGTCTATTAACTAGTAGTTGAGTTATGGGGATCTTTTTTATGACTAAGTTAAGAGACAATTTTTAGATTCACTTCTAGACTCAGGATGAGTAATTTTATATTGAGGTTACCACCTCAGCACCGTTTTAGCACGAAAAAGGTCACTAGGATAGGTTTAGCATAAATATGAATTTATGTCACTAAAAGGTAATGGTTAAAAAGTAGGTTTTTTTACAGTATCTCTGGATATTATGACCTCTTGATAGATACACAAGCACTAAGGTTTATATAGGATAGGTAGTATAAGTTATTATGATAGGATAGGTACAGCATCAATACGATTATATGTCACTAAGGGGTAGTAGTTAGTTAAAAAGTATGTTTTTCACAGTATCTTTGGATATTATGACCCCCTGATAGATACACAAGCACTAAGGTTTATATATGATAGGTAAAAAGAGTAACACTTATTTGAGGATAGGCACCATAGGAAGAAGTATTTTAGGATCACCAAGTGGTAGGAGAGAGTTCATAGTATCACTTAATATATAAATCCGTAAGCACCTTCATGCAGAGATTTTTTGCATTGTTTATTAGACATTAGCACTTTCTCATCGATAATATGAAACCAATATAGATCTACATTAGTTCACCACTTACTACAAGATAGGTAGGGAGGATAGGGTTAATAGAGGGTCTATGAAGCGTGGGGTCTCGGACCAAAGAAGTACGAAGATAACAACATCAGGTCCTGAATAACTAAATGGCGGTTAGAATAACCACCATATTAGAGCGGCTATTTTGCCAACCTTACTAGCATTAGGAACCAAGGCTTTTTTCATTTATTAATAATGTATGCTTTAGCCGTAGACACATGTAGTATTTCAAACGATCATCATTTGTGTTAACAAGAAAGAATCATTACACATCGGAGGTCATAGAAATGTATTGGTTTATTTGGGTAAAAAGAAATGTTTTGGAGACTTTGTAACATGGTCCTTGTTGATACACGAGACTGTTTAGTTTTATTTTTTTATGATTTTATATATTTAAATTGATAATTGAATATAAGGATTTCAGAAGATCTGCATGGCAGCAAACCTTCCTTCATTTCAATTGGTGGGGAGTATGAGAGAGAAGAACTTTGGAGACTGAGTACGGTGCCCTATCGGAGTACAGGGATCTTTTGCAAGATGGACACGGATATGGAGATGAGCTCAAACCCCAAGGTGGTGAATGTGAGTAGGCTGTGAAACTTGAGCCCGTAATATAAATTGTTTGATATAGAGTCACAGAAGGGAATCTTTGGTTTTCTTTCTTCCTTTCCCATCTGACATCGTGAACCTGGGGACTACTGAGTGAAAGGGACAAGGTCGATGAGGATAGGAGACGGGAGTAGGAACACCCCGGATAAAGATTGATTCCTGGCAAACTAACAAGAGAATCAAAATGTGAGTGCAGTTTCTTGCCCCCACACTTTGTTTTTAACAATATTACACTATTGTGGTTTTTCCTTCTTTTTATATGAACACGCGAAGGAGAGACGCTTATAACCATTGTATTTCCCCATCGGAGTGCCCCATTTCTGCTTGTTTTGTTTTCAATAATGCTGTACTGGGGATCTTCAAACCTTCAAACAGGAGGATTGAACATTGAAAAGGAGGATTGAACATCAGAATATTGATTAAGGGGCATATTTACTAAGCAGGGAATTTGCTGGGGAATTGAAAAGTGGGGAAGTTGCCCATAGCAACCAATCAGATTCGAGCTTACATTCTCCAGTATGTAAAATGAAACTGAGAGCTCGAATCTGATTGGTTTCTATGGGCAACTTCCCCACTTTTCAATTCCCCAGCAAATTCCCTGCTTAGTAAATATACCCCTAAGTGACATTTATTAATTATCAATTATTTGCGTACACTTTATAGTTTTTTTGTTTTTGTTTTTTTTTGTTTTATTAGGCAGGTTATGCACTGTATGACAAAAGGTTGCTATTAGTCGGATGTGATAGTGGGACTTTTTATAAGTGCCAGATATTTAGCAGGTTGGTGACCTGCACCTTTGTTAAGAAATCCCTACAAGCGGCAATCACTTTATACTATTATTTCTATTATATTTTCTGTGGCAACTACCATTAATTTCTATTATGTTTTTTATTTGATTAAAAAATCCACCAAATAGTTTGTAGTTATAGACTTCTAAAGCTTGGCTTATTTACTAGTGATATACATGAAGCTTGTAAGGCCAAGGAAGGTAGCTGTTGGCGCTGAGGATTAGAAACATTTACTGAATTACACACCATTGCAAACAACAATGGCAAACAATGCAACTTCTAATTTGAAGATTACAGGATGACAGTAGCAAATTTATATGTGCTTTTAAGGTATAACATGAAGCCATTATTACTTATTTGATTAGCCTTTGCATTGTGTGTTTGCATTTAATGATATTTTATTTTAGAAAAGTAAAAGTAAAAAAAGCATAACTTATGGTCTTTAGGAATTATTGGCAAATGAATAATAATGACAGGGAAGGGAATTTAAGGAGTTTTAAAATGTTATCAGGGTGCAAAGCTGAGAAGCAAAATGGCCCACTTGGTATGAAAAGGGTGAAACATTGTTAAATATATAATTAAAACACTAAAGAAGGTATAGTGAGACTTTAAACTGAGTGGGAGTCTTGAGGGTGAAAATACAACATTCACAAATGACAAAGGGACCCTATTTAAATAGAAAGACTAGCAATACAAGAAAAAAGAGAAGCTTAAAAGCTTAAAGTTGATAAATCAGTGGGGTCAGATGGGATACCTCCTAGAATACTTAAAGAACTAAACATTATTCTGGAAAAACTATTAACTGAATCATTCAATAAATAATATAATAAAGGGTTATTAATATTATTACAGTTATTAATAGAAACATTGTTTATGGAACAAACTGGATCATATTATATATCCAGTAACTTACAACATTCCAAGCAGAACGAAATCACTGGGATTAGATCCTGTCTAAAGCTGGCCATACACTATGCAATAAATCGCTACTAACAAACGGTTTTTCAAAAATAGGTCGATATATCGTTTAGTGTATGGGAACGATCGGCCAATTGGTTTCAATGATTTTTTGATCTTTTGGTCTGCCCACATCTTTAATAGTTTGATTGGTGAAAAATTGTTCAGTGTGTTAGCACTTACAATAACCCTGGCCTATTAATGTCATTTTAGAATTACTATTACTATATTGAATTACAGAAATTCTGTACAATTATTGTACTGTGTAAGGCTGTTTCCAATTAGCAATTTTTCCTTTTTTTTATTTTCATCCACTCTTCAGATTGGACGATTTATTGCATAGTGTATGGTCAGCTTTACAAATATTATTGAATCTTTTATTGTAGTACAGTAGCTCAAGGGAGAGCTGTAGACAGCTTATCTAGATATGAGTAAGGCTCTTTATACTGACTGTGATACAGACAGTTAAAGAAGCTGTAAAATTTGTGATTGGAATCAAAGACAGTTTTGTGCCTACAATCTTCCTTACAGGATAGACAACAAAATAGTTTTGAATACAAAAGGAGTTGTGCCTGCACTGAGACTCAGAAACATTAAGACTCAGAGAACAAAATAGCAGGGACAAGATGCAGTCTAAATAGGTAGGGACAGGGGATTCTCTAAGCTCAAATATATAACAAAGTGACAATGTAACTGAATGAACTATTTGCACAAACAGTAATTCTGTAAATTAGTTTCAGTACAATCAGCCCACAATGGTCAAGATCATCAAGACCAGGGTGTCTATTTACTAAGGGGCCTTTTTTCTATATGGCAAATGGGCAATTTATTAAAACAGTCTTTTTTTTTCAATGTGCCATGATTCTGATCTTGCTGCCCCTTTTTTATTAAGCAAAAGTACAACTATACCTCACCTTAAAGTTTTTAAAAAGAAAAACAAAACACCTTTGTTCCTTAAAGCATGCTGAACAACAAGTACCAACATAAACATGTGTATCACGTCAAGCAGGTAACTGTGGCACTGGCACCTCCATGAACTATACCAGATATTAAACTAAAGTGTAAAGTACACAAAGATCGACTCAATCCCCGGGGACGTCCCATAGTCTCTGGGATTGGGTCGATCAGTTCAGTTCTCGTGTATCCGAATATGCAGATTTTTACATTAAAAAATATGTGCCATTACTTTCCACATACCTAAAAGACTCTACACATGTCTTACAAGCAATTTCTGAGGTAGAATGGGGGAAAGGTGATTGATGGGCAAGTGTGGACGTACAGGCGGTCTGCACGTCCATTCCCCAAGAAAGGATTGTGGGTGCAGTAAAAATTAACTTTTTTAGTGGCATGTGCAAGATTTGCGCTAGTGGCCAATTTTTTCATTTTTCTGGAAGATTGGTATCTTCAGGTGTCAGGGACCACGGTGGGGACTATTTTCGCTCCCAGCTACACCAATTTATATATAGAGAGTTGGAAGCAAAAATACATCCTATCGTGGTCCGATAGCAATAAAGTTTTTTCGTTGTTATACAGACAACGTGATCTTGGTATGGTCAGATACAGAGGGTTTGCACAATTTGTAGAAACTCTGAATGTAAATGAATATGGGCTGAAATTTACAACAGTGTATAGAAGAAATAACATAAATTTCTTGGATTTAAATATATGTACGAAAAATTATGGAGGAAGGTGGAATTTTAAGACAAGCACACATCTTAAAGATGTTGATTCTTGATGACAGTTTCTTACAATACACAAGCTGTCACTTACCTAGGTGGAAAAACAACATTCCTTTTTCCCAACTAACCAGGTTAAGGAGAAACTGTTCAAGAACAGAAAAATTTGAGGAAATGAGCTGAATAAAAGTACCCTGAATTTTTCCTAGAAAGTAGCTATTCAAAAGCCCATGACTTAAATAGGGAAGACCTACTATCTTTATGCTAAGTATAAAGATAAAAGTTCCCTGGAAAAAAGTGGAAAGTGGAAAAATCTGGAAAATTATGAATGATCACTGGAAAGGTTTAAAGTTTGTGGGGGGGGGGGGGAGTGCAAAAAGTTTGCTCTACCAGGGCCCAGACTTTCTCTTGGTGGCCCTTCCCAGATATAAATTTCATTTTACAGAAATGAATGTCTGTTTGAATGGTTCTGGTTTCCTTATGCTCTGCTTTTTTTCTCGTGGTTTGTGACTTTCCTCTAAACACATGGAGTTAGGCATGATGGTTCAGCAGGGAATCATCTTACTGTATGCTTGCATGGTAATGATTTGATCATGAGGTCTGGGAGATGCACCTCCATGAACTATAGCAGATATTAAAGTGTAAATTCTTGGAACTTACAATGATAACTGTATTGTGTATATTGGTAGATGCTGGTACATACACACTCTTTTGTGCTTGTTATTAGCAATTCTGTAACTCTATTATAATGCCACATTGTTCTGTCACAAATAATTTCTATTTTCCCCTGTAATATAAAATTATTCCACATTAGAAATACAAATTGCTATCATTTAGAACAATTAAAAAACCATATATTACACATTAGAACAATAGAAAACCCATTACACATTTATTCTGCTTCCTTAGGGTCAAATATCAAATATCTCTCTACGAAATCACAATGATTTTCTTGTGTTTATGCCAATTTTACATCTAACGCAAAGAAAGGGTGCAAGAGAAATTTTATTTACCACTCAACATTTGGCAATTAACAGGGCCAGAGTATTGCGTGTAGGAACCCCAGTCCCATACCATATTTATGTTAATACTTGAAATAAATTATAAATTATGAATAAGCAAGGTTTGGATGTACATACAACAGTGGCACATACAAACCTCACTAGCCACACCATTAGGGTTGTCATGATTTTTAACCTAAGGCTCATGGTTCTGGATCATATGCATACTTGTGATTATAAGATTATGTGATTATTATAAAATATTTTGTATTAAAGCAACTCCCAGTGAGCTGTGTTGGAAATAATACCTTATATCTTTGATAAAATCTGTGTCTATCAATATACCAAGACAAGCATATTTATATTCCAGTTAAATTCTCCTTTACGCACTGCATATTCTCATATCCACAACATCGGATCAAAACATTCTGACTTCTGGAAAAAATACGAGTATTGACACTTTGGAAAGTGACTCGTTTACATATGATAAATATATATAATTATATCTTCCTATTTTATTTTTAATTAAATCATGTTCTAGAATTCCCCTGAGACATTTATAATTTGTTTCCAACTTAAAGATTTTTTAAAAGCTACTAGAATAAATGAAAATAAGCATACTCATTTTTTTCTTATCTTTAAATTGGTTCATTTTTTGCGGTTGCAAGCTGTTCAGTTGATGTAGTGTTATTTTGGAATATTTTTTTCTTGTTTCCTCTGTCAGCAATGGGTTTTATTGTGGTACGGAATATCTTTCTTCTTGTATCTGTCTTGCATTCTGCTTTGAGTTATGCTCAACACAGTTTGTTCAGATAAGAGAGATCCAATTGTTATGTTGTTTATTTTTGTATCTTCATTTTTATTATACTGAAAAATTGTGAATTTAAGCAAGGTCTATCTTTTGTGCTTGTGCTTTTACATTGCTGTGTAAATCCTTGGAATTTCTATAGAGACCTGTATTTCCTGTAAGTGTCCAGAGTAATTTTTTTTGTCATGTATGAATACACAATGTAAGCATTTAAAGGTTTTTTTTTGTTATTGAAAGAAAAGAATAGGAATGGTTCTAACAATACAAATCTGCAAGTATATTAGGCATGCACATAATTGCTTTTGCAATATATAAAATAGGGAATAGAATATAGACACTTCAAATTACTGTTCATAGTAGTGTTTAAGTTGTTTATTAAATGAGATGTCTATGTTGCTTTGAAAAATACATTTTAAAAAGTTTTGGTCCTGTGTTGTATTTTGTCAAATTTATTTCAACCTTGATCTTAACTGGATATGGTGGTTGCATGTTGCATAGGTGTTGTGGCTTGATCCAACACTCCAAATACCTTCTGGAAGGAAACATTGTATATTCTAGTGTGCTTTTGTGGTAGAGAATTAAGCCTGTAAACTGTAGTTGTAAAAGGAGTAAAATCAGCTTTGTATGTAAATTTAGCATAAATAATAAAATAATGGGTAGATATTGACGTATTACCTGGAGATAGGCCCTCCAACATATCTGTATTGTTTTATGCACTGCATCTGTGCAGTTTTGACTTTTTTACATAGATAAAAAAAAATGTTTATAATATACCTTGTGTCATGCCTATAACAATTGGAATGTCAGTAATATGGTGTACATTACACAGTTAGAAGGACATTTCTGTATTAACAGGTGGTGAAAAGCAACTAAAAAATTCCATCAAACTTGGAACTTCTATTGCATTCAAGTTGCATTGACGGCCATGTTTTCTATAAATACAGAATTATGTAACAAATATTAGAAAGGATATTGAATTAAAGGACAAATGAGGCTACTACTAACAGAATTTAGCAGATACAGTGGAGACTGACATGAAATGTAACAGGTGTAAAACATTCAGTGACATATTTTGTAAACTGAGTACATGGACAATCTTGTAACAGAATACAATGTCATCAAGACATCGAGACCGAAAATTCACTAAACTGCGGGATTGGAAAGTGGGGATGTTCAATGGGGAGTTGTAAATTGAATGTGACACCTTGAATCTGGTTCTGGTGGGCGGCATCCCCACTTTTCCAAATCCATAGTTCAGTAAATTTAGGCTGAGGAATTATTTTAGATTTGGAAATAAGTCCATTTTTTATGGGAATTAGAGAGAAAGCATATGGTGGATAATAATTTCCATTACCTGTGCCGAAATACAAATATTAAATAATCACATAGTCTTGATAAACTCATAGACGTTGAGCAGCCATAATATTCGTGACAAACACATCTGTAAGATTGATTAAAATCGACTGTAAAAGTAAGGATGCTGGCCTAAAACTCATCCACATTTTTTTTTATATGGACATCATTTACAAGGCCTCCATTGGACATATATCAACACATTGGCAGTTGAAAAAGTACTTTAAGATATGATTTAAGCAGGAACAGCTGTTTTTCCTTGGGTGAATATAATATTTGCTATGACCTTCGCACCATTTTGTGCCAAAAAAGACTACACTTTAGAAATGTTATTGAAGTAAAAGGACAGAATTTATTGATTTGGTAGTTTAGAAGTATAGGACCTGATTTATAGGGGCAACTCCGTCAGCCATGAATAGAATGGATGCAGGCGAAAAGCCCAAGTCCTTACGACACCACCATATTTAAATGAGAAAAGTGGCGTTCCTCGCCTCTTTACTCATTTAATATGCAATTTTATCAGGGATTAGCCTTGCTAATTGAGGCGCAGCTTACAACATGTCCTNACATGGTGTAAGCTGCACATAGCAGTTTTGAAGCAGGTAATGTCCTGTGGATAATTACCTTCATTAAGTTTAAAAAAATAGAGAAGAAAATACAATTTAAAAAAAAGCTGAATAATTGTGTGTATTTTTTTTATTAAAAAATTGTATTTAATTGTTGTCGGCTCTTATGTGTGCAGCGTACACTGCATGTAAACATATGACATGCCCCTCTCCCTGCACACGATTCAGAGATTCATCTGAAACGTGCAGCTTTGCATATTACTGACCTTGCTGCGGCCGCCAATATCTTTGAATCTAGTCCATATCATAGTTAATGAATGTCCTTGAACATGAGAATGCAATGTTGGAAAATTAAGAATATATGAATATTAGTATAAATCATAAAATAGTAATATATAATGATATTCCACAGTTTATAATCCATATTTTTTACTCTAAAAATTCACAAGTGGTATAAATGAGATGATAATAATAATCTTGACAGAGGAATGAAAGTACTGTAATTGGCTAAACAATAAGATAAAACAAACTTGGTCCCTTATATAGATCAGAAGGCACTCACCTTCCTCCATTGAATGCAACAGACCGGTCATGACATGGCAAAGGGTGCTCCTCGGCTTAAACCACCAACTGAAACTTACTATCAACTGATTTTACAAACACATACTTTTACTTTGATAAAAATAACAACTAGAGACAACTAGCAATCAAAAGCAAATAAAACCTGAAAAATAAAGCATCTGATCCTAGGTTGAGAATAAGGGAGTAAGTGTAAGTGTAGACATGGGCATGGGCAAAACCATTCTGAACTGTAAAACTGTGAAAACAGTTACAGTTCGAACATGGTTTTGCGTACACTTGCACCTAAACTTACACCTATTTTCCTACTACCACACCAGACAAGACAGAATCACAATTTATGTATATTATTATAATGTAATTGCAAATTAAAATGTACTTACCTTCAGTTTGCTAATGTGCCTGCTGAATGAATATTCCTCTGTGCTGTCCTCTCCTCTCCCTGGTAACTAAATAAAAATGGGCCAGATTAAGATTTACACTCTCACTTACACTATCATGGGCAAAACCATGTTGAATTGCAGGGGAGGTAAAATGAATGTTAGTGTTTGCATGCAGGGAGAATACTTTATTTTTGCATGTTGCACACATATACTGACCAGTGTTACTATTGCACTGTTGTCTAGACTTGTGCAAATTGAATTAATTACCATCAGTATTACAGGTGAGAGATGTTTCTTAACCTAAGTCTAATAACAGTGTAACAGTAACAGTGTGTCTGTGTCACAAATTGTGGTTCATAATGACTTTAGACAGTGTAGCAGTCCGACCGCACTGCTAATACAGCATGATTCTTTTCATTTCATTCTCACTTTTAAATGAGCCTCTACCACCACTTTTGAGCCTGACACCTGATGTGTCAGCCCCATGTATTGGATGTCTGCACCCCCATGTAATGCCACTGCAGCTCTGTATTATTTGGAAAGGAAGGAAAACCAAGAAGCAAGAGGCTTGCAAGTAGATGGTCATCCTTTACAAACTCCTTCAACACAATCTGTTACTCCACCTGCCCTGATTATCTACAACCATAATAACACAGGTTAACACCATTGTTCTATTATCCAGTTCACATACACCATCAACTGGCCGTGGTCCGGAAGCGGGAGCGCCCTCAATCAACACCCAATTCAGCCCCAATTCAGGTAATAACTGGAAAATGATTGAAAGTTACACTACTACAGCTAATGGTCTAGAATGACACAGTTACAAAACAATAAACTGGTAACACGCTGGAGAAACCAGCAATCGGTCTGAAGCCCCGCTACCTTAATGGGAAAAGCATATATTTTGCATTGGATGAGCGGGGTTTTGTTGATGCTGAGTAACGTTTGGGAATAAGGCAGTGATTTCACTTTAGATCAGGGTTCGAAGTGGGGGTGTATATGGGGGTATGCCATACCGGTACTTCTCCCAGTGTTGTCATTGAAAAACTACAAATCTCCATTGACTTCTGTTATATTCAGTGTTTTCATACCGCCACTTCTATGTGTCCATACCATCACTTCTAAATTTACACTTCGACCACTGCTTTAGATCAAGTTTCAGGAGATTTGCAGACTCTCCCGGGATACCGGTAGAACGCCCCGAAATTCAGGAGAACCCAGAAAATTCATGAGAGTCTGCAACCCTTAATAAGAAAACAAAAAGTGCAAATAAAATGTGCCATTATTTCATTGAAAAGGGAACGTAAAAAGCATTTTCCTCCCTGTAATTACTTGCATAATTCATAAAATATTTTTAAATTGTTATTCAAACTTTTATTAGTCAAGAGAAAACACAAATTCTTGTGTTATCATGGAATGTTTGATGGATGGGACATTAAGTGAAATAATTATACATTGATTATTTCCCCTGGAGAAAAAAATTATACTGTTATGTAATACAGATAAATCAGAAACTGTATATTATTATGCAACATCCCTTTTTTCTTTTCTATTCTTGTATATTGATATTTGCTACTTTTATGTCAGTGTGGAAAAAAATGACAATCTTTGTATAGTGACAATGAGAAGCATTAAATCAAATAAACTCATTTAATGTTTTTTTGAAAAATGTCATTAGCCTACAGGGTTAATTTTTTTTTTTTACTTTAGTGCCATCATTATGTATTATGTCTTGGTTTTCAGGAATTAAAGTTATTAGCTATTAAATTATCCATGAAATTTGACACTACTATAGACCACATATATCCTGGGGCTTGCTTATTTTTTGGAGAAAAGCATCTGTTGCTGTAGGAATTTTATTTATTTTATTTTTGTACAGTTTGATATATAACATAAAAAATCATTTATTATGTAGATGCAAATGAACAAAATATTCCTTCAGCTACCTCTAACACAAAATGTCTTACATTGACGAAATAAATATGCATATTAAAATATATATATTATTACACACACACATGCATATATATATATACACTTATATATATATTTATAGATAGTGTTATGTAATATAATATAATATATATAAAATTTAGTTTTACTTATGATTATTTTCAATGAGAAATGTGCTCAGCAAGAAATAGGAATCATGAATAGATATATCACACACAGATACAGAATAGTAATAGAAAAATCTGCGACTAGGGGCTTCCACCACACCTAAACACGGGAATCACCTTTTCCCAATAGGTGGTATACCACCTTATGAACGAACAAAATTAAATAGTGAGGTGTAGACAGACGCCCCCTACCGATAATATCTAACAGTCGTAATGTGTATAGCTGGAGCGTTCAAGTTCAAATATAAGTTCAAATAAGTGTGTAAAAAGTCAAGTGTGTTTAGTGATGAATCGGTCGTCTCTCCGTTCCGCTACTTCTGGCTCCAAATAGGAGATATATAAAGGAAAAAAGGACTTCATGTGAAGACTGCTATTATATGCTGCCCCGTATGATACTCGATCCACTTACAGTACTTCATATGCATCTTTAAAGCAGCATGTAACGGTATCTTGAGTAATAAAGCTTCCGTACTTCAAAAAACGTTCCACTTTATTCAGCAATAAAAATACAAAAAAAATCACTGTGCATGTGTTACAACTATCAATCACATTCTTATCTAGATGACAAACAACCGGGGAATATATGGGCCCAATCGCCTAGTTGGAAAAGAATGTATGAATGAAGTGAACAACAGCAAACAGTTAAAAACCACCGCACCACCAACGCGTTTCAACCCTTATAGATAAAGACTTATAAATAAAGACTCTATAAGGGTTGAAACGCGTTGGTGGTGCCTTAGACTGAGGAGATGGGAACTTAGAGGCGGCTGACAGTTCATCATACATGCTCAACCCTCAAGGTTTGATCCTGTGAGTATAGTGTCAAACTTTTGTAGGGGGTTAAGTAACAGTCTGCACAAAGCTTCTGTCTGTTCCCTTGTGCGTTATTGTGCGTCTGGAGAAGAGGAGAATGACACCCGGTGAACACTACAGGGAAGTGCCGTGACTGACGGTGGACCCGACGTCCCTTCGTATAGATTGCAGAGCCTAGAAAAAGAAGATACCCGTGTGAGTGGAATAATCTAAGACTACTGCCAATTTATAACAGTCTACACTATTGTATATTTCTCCCTTTTCTATATACGGAGAATCAACATCGGGTCACAGCGGATCGCCAGTCAAGCAGTAACGCTGACGGGAACCAAGGCATCCATTACAGCAGAGAGTACACGCTGGGAAGTCCCAGAGGAGGGGAGCGTATCCACTACAGCAGAGATTGCATACTGAGGACCCCCCAAGGAGAGGAGTGTGCCATCTACACTTGTGAAACTGTGAGACTGTTGGAACATTGACTCTTTACATCTTTATATTTGAACTTGAACGCTCCAGCTATACACATTAAGACTGTTAGATATTATGGGTAGGGGGCGCCTGTCTACACCTCACTATCTTGTTTTCTGTGTCCTAAGCTAAATCATTAAAGCATAAAAAGAAAAAGAGCATTAAACAATTAGTAAAAGCATCAGTGTAAATAAAGTAAGCTCTTAATTTGGCATACAGTGTACATTGTAATTTTTTATTATATATTAATGTAACATGTCAAATATACTTGTTTGTATATCAATGTTTTTTAAAATACTTTGTTACTCTTCACCTCCTGACTTGCTTTCTTAGGACGGACAGTAGCTGCTCCTCTCATCTGATCCCCTATGCTGGATCTGAACGATCAATGCGAACAATACTTTTGGCGCAGTGCACCTAATGTACTGGTAGGCTAATTTTTAGCACTCTTTCAGCAGTATGGTACAGTTTTCCCTAGCTACCTGTACATTATTGCAATTTTTGTGCGGCTCTCTCCGTGAGAAAAAGACTCCACATGAGCCATGAATACTTTTTAAATGGTGGTTGTTATTGATTTTGCTTGTCAATCATGATTGGTGGATTTGAAAGCCAGAAATGCACAGAGCAATGTAGGCATCATAGTGTGCATTTGATTGCTTGTTTATCATACCTCCCAACTTAAACAGTCCGGGCCGCAGGACACGTAAGCCCCGCCCCGGCACACCCCGACTCCTCCCCGGAACACCACGACTCTTCCCCGGCACATCCCAACTCTGTCTCATTCTCGGCGAAGTCCCACCCCTTTTTGATGCCGCGAGATGTACAAAAGAATGTCCTCGAAAAGCAGGACTTTCCTCTGAAAGTGGGGGGTATGGTTTATGCACAAATTAAGTGTATGTTAGTGCACCCCTAGGCCTCCAAATAGCTTCTATGAACCAGCACTCACTCTCACCTACTGGTCCCAGATAATCTACATAATAAAAATTCACAAAATAGTGGTTGCTCAGATCAAATTGTAAGTACATGCAGGTACATGAAAGGCACCTGTTTTTAAACCTGAATATTAATCAGCTTTTCTCCGTAAAACTGACTGATCGAATACAAATTAAAAGATACAGAACAATCTATTTTGGAGCTTCTATCTTTTTTTTATCAAATTTTGATGGATCAATTTTTAACATGTAAAACTAACTTAATTGAATTAAATATTTAAATCGCCAAAAGCTTTTTTCATATGTATGACTTGAAAATTTAAAATCATATTAAGTATAATTACTAATTTATATAAGAACTGCAAAAATCATTGACACCATAATTTTTCAGCATTTGCATAATGGCCTTGGGCAGTCTTATTCAGTGCAACCAAAAGTAACTGTGTTGCAATTGGCTTTAAAAATATCTGTAGTTTATAATTGATATTAAAATATTTGTGATTTTTTTTTAATTTATATAAAATGCAATCCTTAATGACACGGCATAACTGCTTAATATATGCCCAGAGTATCACTTTAGAGTCTAGTTTGTTTTTTTATATAAATGTATGTTTATGTGGTTTGCCAGAGTGTACAGTCCTATTTTAACAGAGCTGTTCACCTCAAAATAACAATGAGGGATTGCCACCGAAGAAAGGTCACCCAACACAGAGGAATCATTGTAAGGTTTGAACCCACAAATATGACAGATACAAATTCTCTTCTAACTCCAATCCTAATGCTCACTCAAACCTTCCCTTTCCATAAACCTAGCCCTATCCCTCCCCATCCCACAGGCAAACCTTAGTACAGCCCTCCCTGCAGCCAAACCCTAGCTCTAAATGCAGCCAAACCCTCCCCTTCTATTAACCTTTTCATCCCTGCAGCCTAACCATCACCTTCCATCTCTATAACTCAATCCATCACCACAGCCTATTCTTAACCATCCCCTTCTAAGTTCCCATTCTGCAGTTTCACCCTAATCCTCCCCTTGTATTGACACTTACCTCTGTCAGGGCTTTAACCTTTGCAGCAATAAATGGTAAGGTGCCAAAAGGGTGATATTTTGCCATAATTACCCATCTTTTAAATAAAAAGAAATACAATTATTTAAAACAAAACAAAAAATTATACACCTGTAATTCACAATTCCTACAAACTGCATGTTGGAGAGCAATACACTGCCTGGCTGCTCTCCTGGGCATAGAACAAATTTAATCGCATTACATGTGAATAAAGGACTTACGTTAGTGAGACTATAAAGTTATTTTTTGTAAGATACTTGAGATGTAAGAAAACACAAAAATATCTACAAAATAGAAACATAGAAACAGAAACATAGAAACAGGAAGTGACAGCAGATAAGAGCAACATGGCTCATCCAGTCTGCCCCATTGTGTATTTAAAACTATATCAACCCAAATTTAATCGCTATTTTGTTTGATACTAAGAATACCCTTATATTTATCCAAGCATGCTTAAACTGTTCTGTAGTATTAGCCTCCACTACTTCTGATGGGAGGCTATTCAACTTATCCGCTACCCTTTCAGTGAAATAATTCTTTCGCACATTTCCCCTGAACCTACCACCCTCCAGTTTATAAGCATGCCCTCGTGTTCTACTACACCTCTTTCTTTGAAAAATGCCACCCTCNTGCACCNGGTGACATCCCTTGATATATTCGAAAGCTGCTATCATATCACCCCTCTCCCTTCTCTGTTCCAAGCTGTACATATTTAGTTGCTCTAGTCTTTCTGTATAGTGTTTGTTGGTCATACCATGTACCATTTTCGTGGCTCTTCTTTGTACTTTCTCTAATGTATTTATGTCCTTCTGGAGATATATATAGGTGAGTCCATACCAGTGCCCTATAGAGCGGCATTACTACTTCCCTCTTTCTGCTACTTATTCCTCTCCCTATGCAACCAAGCATCTGACTCGCCTTTCTTGTTGCTTTGTTACATTGCCCAGCTACCTTTAAGTCACATGAAATGGTGACCCATAAATCCCTTTCCTCTTCAGCGTTTTGTAATGTAATGCCATTAATTGTATATTGAGAATTAGGGTCATTGTGATTTTGCATTTTTTGGCATTAAACTGTAGTTGCCATGCTCTTGACCATCCTTCTAGTCTACCTATATCATCAACCATTGTTTTCACCCCTCCTGGTGTGTCTACCCTGTTACATATCTTTGTGTCATCTGCAAAAAGGCATATTTTTCCAGATTTTCTAGCTTGTTTAACAGTCTGCGATGAGGCACTTACTAAAATCTAGATAAGCTATGTCCACAGCTCCCCCTTGATCAACTACCTTTGTGACCCAGTCAAAAAATTCTATTAGATTTGTTTGACATGATCTATCCTCTGCAAAACCATGCTGTTTGGGGTCTTCTACGTTATTTGATTTTAAATATCCTACAATGTATTTTTTTAACAAGGTTTCCAGTAATTTTCCTATTACTGATGTTAGACTAACTGGTCGGTAGTTGGCTGCCTCTTACCTACTTCCACTTTTATGCAGAGGGACTACATTTGCCAATTTCCAGTCTTCAGGAATCTCTGCTGTTGCTAACGACTGGTTAAATAATGTAGTTAATGGTTGTGCAAGCACCCCTCTAAGTTTTTTTTGTATTCTAGGATGTATCCCATCCGGCCCCATTGATTTATCAACTTTTAGTTTAGAGAGTTCTGTTAATACCTACTCCTCAGTCAAGTAATTTGTGACTGTCTGTCCTATATGTTTCCTCTTTAACTGTGGACCATTTCCTTCTCTTTCTTTTGTAAATACTGAACAGAAGTAATGGTTAACATGATCAGCGATAGCCCGGTCACCCTCCACAATTCCCCCACCCTCAGTGTTTAGCCTCACTATACCCTCTTTACTTTTTCTTCTTTCATTTATATACCTAAAATATGATATAGTCGTGTTCAATCTTTCTGAATTTTGTCTGTTTTTTTTGGGCTGTCAGTATTCTCCCATGCTTGTTACTGCTTTTTACCTTCAGTATATATTTCAGTTTTGCAATCTCTCAGTCTACTGTCAACCTGTCCATTACTTCCTTATCTGACATTATTCAGGAAAGCGATAGATTATAACTTTCAGTCACCACATTTTGGAAGAAATGTCCAGGGATGCTTTGAAACTTCTTACATCATTACAGTAGTAATATATAAAGCACACTTCTCTGCAGTATAAAGCATGGCCATTATAGCCTGTACATTTAACTCTCTTCAACAGGTCACAATCGATTTAGTTAATGGAGGTGTTTATTTATTTAGTATGGTGAA
Organism: Platyplectrum ornatum; assembly: GCA_016617825.1. NCBI lineage: Eukaryota > Metazoa > Chordata > Amphibia > Anura > Limnodynastidae > Platyplectrum > Platyplectrum ornatum. The sequence continues at coordinate 26,867 of JABWIB010004000.1, forward strand.
AATATCGCCAAATTCCATAAATATAAATTTAAGGGCAAAACTGTTGCAAAACAAAAACAAATGTTTACAAGGGTTACATTTGTCTTCCTTCCAGTTCAAATCCTATGGAACTGATCCTGACCTGCGCATCCGCCTAGAATCCTTGTTCCTATCCCTCTGCCAGAATATCTGACTGCGCTATATTTATTTTCATTCATTTTTATTGAGTAGCAAAGGGGGTACAGAAAAAAGGGACAAAGGGAGGGTTAGTGGGACGTGTTACAGAACATGAATACTTATACTGGAGTAGTATTGTTATTTTAAGTGGCACAGTTGAAAAAAGAATGAGAAGCCATAACACATTACTCAGTGAATCATAGCAAATGTAAGAAGAAAATTAAGGAAATCAGTGTAGTCTGTTAGTTAAAATGATAGGAGTGTTGCAGACTGGTAAGCAGAGAAGGGGAAATATTGATCAGGAGGGCATCAGATTTATGAGCATTAAGTTTGTAAATGGAGGCTTCAGAGTGTTATTATTTATGTATTTATTAACATGTTTTTATATAGTGCCTTCAGATTACATAGGGGCAGATTCAATTTGGCTTCACGCCTTATTTTTCTTATATCTTATAAAATTTGCGTCTTTTTAGCTCATGCTTTTTCCCATCTTCACATGGGATTGGATCAGCCCCATAGTGCTTTACAATGTGGTCAATCAAAGACATGACTAGGTGGTAACAGACAGAATGGGTGGGGAAGATTACATTCTATAGAATATTGGGGATTGATACATAGGGAAAAGTGCTATTATTATACAATGGATGGACCAACGTAAAAGTGCTCTGTGTGATCCAGTCAGTTCATAAGACATCAAGCTTAAATGAGAAGGGGAGTTTTTATCATTTAAATATACGCAGTAGCAGGAGATACGTCCTACACTTTCACCATATGCTTCAAGGATATGTTTTCTAAGTTAATTTTTTATTTTATTTATAATAAATATTTTTGGCCATTGATACTGTAAATCCAAACATTAAAAATCCCATGCAAATTATTTATTATCAATGGCCGTGTGTACGCCACTAGTACACTACTATTTTTTATCAAAGCAGAAAAAAGAAATAAAAGGAAATACAGAAACTGTGGCTGTAAAGGCCTCATGACAAAGTTGGGCGCAATATATACGCAGCACTCCAATGGCGACTATAAGCACATGCGTCTTTACAAAGTATGTATTATGGGTATTTAAAGTATAACTCAACACATGCAAATTTTAGATGCACCTGACTAGGGATGGTGTTAGTGCTATTTTTTTCTGTCCTTTGGTGAATGTCAGCCTGTATTTTAAAAGGCAGCAGCATTTTAAATACTTTATTTTTGCTCCTATGGAATTGCGCTGTGCGTGCATTGTTGAGTTTTCTTGCTTGATTTTTTTTTTAATTGATAACATTTCTAATGATAAAGAATAACATTGAAAAAGAACAAGTTTTTTTTAATATAATATTTAAAAACTGCCCACAAACCCACCAACACCCAAACCCACTAACCCACCAAAAAAGAAAATAAAAGAACACAAGGAATAAAATGAAACAAATGGGGGGAAAAAAACAAAAAAGCAAACATGAATAACATTCAAGTCAAAAATCAATTAAGGACAAAAAGACAGATGGTAAGCCACACGTCCGAGAATGCGAGTGCTAAAATCACCAGTGTGTCTAATTGTGCAACGCGCATCCACGTTAGACTTGCCCTTTGTCTATGCAATAACTTTGGATCAGTCCATATGAGTTATCTGCATCCCTTGAGAAGGTACATGTAAACTTGGCAGCTGTGCCATGTGACACTTTTTTTTAACTAGCCCTATACAATTAAGATTAAAGATTTAATTTAACTCCTCTCAAGCATTATTTCTGAAAGTGTTTAACAGAAGGTAGCACCTGCCTGAAAACAGGCTTTCCAGATGGTGAGACGTATCCCTATTAATGGAAAAGGAAAAAAATAGATTTCCTAAACATCAGGTAGATTTTCTTATGTAATTGCTAATTGCTACTTAATTTATATGTAAGCAATTAATTAGCTTGCAAAGTTTAACTTAGCAATTAAAGAAAAATGCTCATAGATTAAGGAAACTTGGCTTTATAATTACCTAGTAATGTACACAATTAAGGAAAATAAGCAATTAACCGCTCACGTTTTTTTTTTTTTTTGGTGTAGAAAAAGGTGGAATTGCATAATTATTTTTAACTATAGATAATGGTTTAGATTTAAATAAAAGCTGCATAATAATATGAAAGAAAATATATATTAATAGTTTTAAATACCTAAACATGGACTATTATTAACTGCATTACATAGTAATGACATAACCATTGAACCAGTTGTCACAAGGATTATGACACATTCAACATAATAAACAGAACAACTCTCAAATTCTTTACGTTGAAAAATGACAGCAAAGCAACATGGTATTATAAAGGTGCAATAATGGTACACCAAGTACATAATCCAGCAAATGTAATGTACACGCAGGGTAAATCCTATCCAGGGACACATGTTTTTGCAGAAACATCCACCTCTGGATACGAAAAACAGGCAGACTTTTCCCCCAACCCGCACAGTTGGAGTCTTGCAGTAAGTATAATGTAAAATGGCACCCACTGATGCGTTTCATCATGCTATTGCCATTTTCTAAGCTATTATGAGTAGAGTCACATGACTGTATTATGTAAATTTATATATTAATTAGTATTTTATACATTTCTTAGCAGTACTGTTAGCAGTACTGTGCAATTTATTATATTTTACAATTCATTTAGTCATATTTATATGACTAAATGATCTATGATCTATCTGTTTTGGTACTTTTTGGACATATTGAAAATAACACGTTAACATTAGGTGTATGTAGTTGTGTAACCTCACCTCTTTTTCATTTTGCTGTCAGGAAGATTGCTCCAGGCCGTAGTTCTTCATGCTCATCAATTCCATGTCATTCTTAAGCCTATCTTTAAGTAAATGCGGGAATGGAAAAGTGGAGATGTTGCCGATAGCAAAATCTCCAGATTCTAGCCGACATTCTCTAGTATGTAGATTGAAACTGAGAGCTAGATTCTGATTGGTTGATATATGATACATGTCCACTTTTCCATTCCTGCAGTTTAGTAAATATACTGTAAGTACACTACCAGTTTGCTGCACTCATTCTTACCTGTTCACTTCTGGGGCAATCTAAGGAGCTGATCCTAAGGTGTGTGTTTCTACTAAATCACGTACCAATGGATAGCATGCAGGGTAAGGGGCATCACTTTTTATTTATTTTGTAAAGTCACAGCCGCAGCCTCTATAGCCGAGGCCTCTATACTTTTGCTTCAGTGTAGTTCTTGTTCACTGATAAAAAGCCGACATAGTAGCTAATATAGTAGCTAATATAGTAGGTAATATAGTAGCTGCATGTTGTTGCCAAGCCAGCTTTTTATCAGTTTAAATTATTAAATATATATAAAAATATACAATCAGCAGTTTGATAAATACTCATAAATCACGTGAGTTACTTACATTAGTTACACTTGTCAGCATGTGATGTAAACTTGCTCTCTTGTCCTCACTGGGTCTAATTTTCTTCCTCTATCGGTCTCCAGCAAATCTCCAAGAGATGGTGGAAAATATATTGAAGTACAGTAATATGTGTGTATACAGTCTTCTGAATTATACTTAGATTGGAGTTTTTTTTAAACAGGCACAGACAAAAAAAAGATGTTTTCTACCAAAAATCCAGGAGCCGGGTTCCCCTCTGGTCCTCCTTCTCCAGAGATTTTCGGGGGCTGCTCAAAACCTTATAGATCATATTCAGTTAACCCATTGCTTTACATTTTCAATATTATAACCATTTAAACTAATCATGTGTTTTCACATAACATTGACCTATGATTAATCTTTTTCATGGTCTGAAACAAGGGAAACAGACATATAACAATAACTAGTGTGGATTGCCAATTGCTGTCTTAATTGTTGATTAATTAATGGAAGTTATTAATAATTAATGGAAGCTTTAGGAAACACTGTGAAGCTGATTCAGAGTTTGGGAGTAAGGGCAAAAAAGGTGCAAGTGCAGACCTGGGAAAAACCAAACATTCAATTGCAGGAGAGGCAGGTTTAAACTGTGAAAACACAATTAGAGTTGAGAGGTGAAATTTCCTAGCTTAACTCTAATCTACAGATTTAAATTAATCTTATGCAGTTTGAGATCTTTGTGCAAAAGCAAAATGTTTACTTTGCATGCAATAGAATTACAAATCATTTGTACCCCTCACATTGCAACTTGGTTTTGCTCAGCTCTGTTAGGGTCAAAGGTCTCCCTACAGTCAATCAGTCAGACTTTCAGTGAATGAATACGACCAGTGGGAGACTCACAAATAACACCACACTCACAGATGTGATCTCATAAGCAAAGTCTAATTTACTGCTCAAACACTAGATGTTATATACACTTCAGGTTACAATACAATACATTACATTTGATTACGTCAACACTTTCAAATCACTGGTTCAGCAACTTCTGAACACTCTTCCTGGTGGCTTCCTGGAGTAACATCTGTTGACATTTTATCCTGCTATTCACTATTGTTCGTAAAAACCAGACATAGGAAGTTTCCTGTTTTTCAGCTTAAGTTTTCCCACAGAATCAGCAGAATTGCATACATGACAGACAATGATCTCATACAATAGATTAAAACATAATTAAAAATCAAATACATATATCAGATTCCCACAGCTCTTCACTTACACCTTTTTTTAGTTGCAAGTGCAACTCTGAATCAGCCCCTGTGTGTTCTGTAGTTGTCTTCTCTCTACATTTGTATATTAAAAAAATCCTCTGTGTTGGAGAACACAATAATATCCTTTGGACCATGACAGTGTTGTTTCTTTTATTTCCTATGGGAACAGCCCTTCTCCATATAACTAATATTTCGATTTATACTCCCATATATAGGCAATTATATTTATATATCACCATTGTTATAGCAGAAGACTGCTGCTGTCATGATTGACAAAGAGGAGCTTCAACCCCCCCTTGAAGGGCACAAGTAAATAGTACTATATCATAAATATATCACAAATATCATATATGGCATTACTATAGGCTGATGTCTGATATTTCCTAAAAAGTGTGTCTGTAATACTGCAGTATAATCTCACACACAAACTGTGCACTGCTTACCCACTGTGAAATATCACACAAGGTAATTAATAACATTTGTGCTGTGTGTATTTTGGGAAAATGGAATGTGCCAAATGAAACTATTGATTTTTCACTTCTTTATAGAACAGTAATAGAAAACCAGTTTATGTGCTATAAAAAGTAGCATATATCTTATTGTGTTTTAACCTGTCTCTGGAGACTAACAAAATAAATACTGTATATTACACTGAATAGCTGATAGTTAACATTATTCCCATATTGTGATTTTAGGTCATCTATTACTTTATATTGCTCCTTAATCTTTATTCTCTCTTCTTCCACATATGAAATATCTGACACTGTATGTGGTTATAAAATACACTGTATATCTTGTAGAGATAAAAGATCTGTTTTCAATGGGGGGAATACTTTGCTATTTACTATTACTATGTCTTAAGCAAAGATTTTAGAGAATTTCTAAAATTATTAACTGTTAAAAAGAAAAACATTTTGGTGTTGCATGTCATCACACGCATCATGTCGCAATGTGAATTCTCTTATCTATACTTGCTGCCATCAAAAGTTGGAGAGAAGCAGGCCAATCACTAGCCACTCTTGAGAATCGATAACACTGTTCTATGCTGAAAGTTATAACATTTAGGCTCACCTGCTTGGCTTGTGTTTTGCATTTAAATATAAATTCATAAGTACCCCATCTTGCCCTTGTGTTGTTTCTAGGGTTGCCACCTGGCCGGTATTTTTTTTTTTTTGACCGGCAATAGTAATTGCTGATAATTTCAGTTTTGGGGGGAATTTCCACTTTAATTAATGCATCTACAGCTGCCCTTTGCGGATACACAGTGCCAGAGTCACATTATATTTTACATTGTATTTTATTATATATATTTTGCACTGTACCTCTCACCTGTGTGCCCAGCTTTGTACCTATCCTGTTACCTATATACACAGCGCTGTACCTGTGTTCACAGCAATGTATATATATATTTTTATTATTCGGCTGCTGAGCCTAAGACGGATTATCCACGCCCCAAGCCACACCCCCTTTTCACCCTGGCCGGTATTTTTTGTTGATTAAGGTGGCAACCCTAGTTGTTTCTCTCTTCATCTCCTTTTATTCCTCCTTGTTCAGCCTGTGTCTCCTTGTACTGTCCTCTTAGTCTCACTTCTTCACTCCCTTCAGTTGTTGTTCATGCTGCCTTGGTATTTTCCATCAGGCCAAACTTTCCTGTGTTTCCCATCTTTCATGCCTGTCCTATTTTTAGGATTTCTTGCTCTCGTCATTTTTCAATATTTTGGTATTAGTGTTCTGCTTTCTGTCGGTAGTAGTGCTTAGTGGGTGTGACATGCTGGGGGCATCAACACAAATTCTCTTATTCTGCGGAAAAAAGCAGAGAAGATGATGGGAGAAGCGGAAGGGTACCGCCATACAATATGTCTTGTAACACTTTTATATTTGTTTATGATATAGTCACATTGAGGTCTTTTTTCAGCATCATTTGACTGCATATTTCATTAGGTACAGCATATAGATGAACATTTTGGTGAAGGAATTGTGCTAATTGGCATCTTTGACTGGGAAGAATTATCCTTTGTATTTAAACTCCATGTTTATGGACCATATATTAGCAATTCACCTACTGATTTTTGAAATAAGAGACTATTCCAAGTAGTAAACAAAGAGAAGTTCTTTTAATACATCTGTGGTATACTATACAGACCATTAGAGTAATAGGTTGTATTTTACCTTTTCTGAGAACTAATATTCAAAATATCCAGGAACATATACCATTGTGATGCTAGTTATTTATGGCAAAACATTTTTAACGAAGTTTTATGATGTGCATTAATATATTAATTTAAAAAAACTATTAGCAATTTGGTAAAATACACAAATACCCAATCACTTATACATATATCATTTAAATTGTTTTCTAATATTGTCTTCCTGAAATCTAGTATTAGTATTTACAAGATTATTCTATTATTCTAGAGATGGTTAGATTCATACAATTAATCCAAATGATACCTGTCTGATGCAGGTTTCTCAGTTCATCATTTTCACATGACTAGAACTGAAATCGCCCAAACCCGCTAACATCCTAGGTGTCGCACTTTATGTTTATTGAATGCCTGCTGACACCTTTCTAACACTCAGAAGCCCAAAGCACAGTTAACATGGTTTTATTGAAACAGTAAACATTTTATACTGGGATCCTAAGAGAGAAATAGGTTTCATTACTAAGTATATGAAACAAATGGCACATGCTTTAACGATGCCCAACACATAGTATCACAGTAGTATAAAGAATCACATGTAGCATATTTTATTTATAACTACTATTTATGTACAAATCTGGTTTCAATTATACAATTTTGGTACCTTTGATAGTTGCTTGACCTGACTGGTATGTGATACATTCCTCAAGTATTCCTCTCTATTTACTCATCTATCTATCTATCTATCTATCTATCTATCTATCTTATTTAATTATATTGATATTTATTGTTAATATTTTATACAATAAGCAATCTTTGTAAAGTACTTTGCAGTGCAGTGGTTAACAAAATGAAAAATGACCATCCTATCATTCTTTATGCTTTTAAAACCGTTTTTGCACATTGACTTAAGTTAACGAAGTAATCAAAATAAACAGCATATATTTATTTTCATCCAAGTACTATACAGCTTAATAGGGTTAATTTTATGACCCTGTCCTATTTAAGCTGGCTTTCAAAAAACAAAATTGTGCTATTTAAATTATAAAATTCAGAGTTTTGAGATATTTTCAAGTTTAAGAAATGTCTTGCTCTTAAATAATGCCAGCAATATATACAGCTATGAGAGATATCTAGGACATGATTTTTCCCTAATGTTTTATTATATATGGATTGCTTAACAAATCTATTTTATACTACATTATTCAAATATGTTGTGACCTGTGGTATACTTCTTTGTTCATAAGGGTTATCTCTGCTGTACTAGGTGACTAAACTTTATATGTTTCAGCATATTTAATATCCTATGTGGAAGGCAGAGGCTGTATGCTAAATTCCATTTTTTGCTAGTTATTTTCTCTTAAGAACTGTTTTATATGTTTTTTGAATGGTCTTTACAATTCATAAGAGATAAGATGTCATTTTGTAATACATGTCAAAAGAGATCACGCTTTAAAAACTTTTACAAAGTGTTCTAACTTTTAATAAAGCACTTCCCATTTATCTATAGCAAATATTTTTATTCAGCTTGAGACTAATGGCTGTTTGTATGCATATTTAGTTTTGCCATTTTTCACCTTTATTCTATTAACATTGTTTGCATGGAATGTGTCCTAGAAACTATACAATTTAATGACTAATTTTTACAGTTTAATATCTATTTACAATGTTTCATTTAATAATTTCCAAACCAGATAAAAAGTGAAACCCATGCATTTAAGTTGTTTTGCCTAATATGGCACATGAAATGCTTTAAAATACTGAATCTATAATGCATATCTTTCTGAGCAGAGGTGTCATAAGGGTATCTGTTTATAGGTCTGTGAGTGACTTTTTAGTATATTGTATACATATTTGTGCTGTTCTATATTGGTACTTGATTATATATACTTGTACTGGCTTTAAATGTTGATTATAAGAACAATGTTGTTAATGCTAATGCTTTTTAAAATTTACTAATTACATTCCATTCTGAGCAGGGGACTATCTATATATTTTAGTGATATAACAGATGAGGCTGCGTCATAATATGTTCTTTTCGATTTTTTATTGAAAGGAGTCAGATTAGGGTATCATTTTAATAGGTGTTATATCTGTGGTCTGATGTTTAATCATAGTTCAAATTTTTGGTTGGGTTGGGTTGTGGTTTGTGAAATAATGAAACAATATATTTATTACACAGACAATTATGAAAAACGTTATACAAATACCTGTTTTCCTCTGCTCCTCCATGGCAGCCATAACAATCGGTATCTCCCATTGGTCAGACAGGAAAAGTAAAGAAGGCCCTGGATGGATATATTATCCATTTCTACCAGCCTCTGGTATCTTCAGCTTCTCAAGTTCATAAGACAACAAAAAGGTTATAACAACATTATAAATAATATCCAGGATGGGAAACTATATGCTGCAATGGAGGAGTAAAAGAAAACACATTAACGGGTAAATAATGTACCATTTTCTTTGCCCCTCCCATTGTAACTATAAGAATGGGTTGTACCCAAGCAGTTTTAACTGACTGGATGGAAAGACTAAAGGTGGCCATTCATGAGCCGATTTTTACCCAAAACCAATGATATTCATGGGTTCTGGGGAAAAAAGCGGTTAAGGGGGTTGCTGGGTAACAAGAAACCCCACCTGCGTTGCCTATGCAGAGGATTTTTTTTAACTGTGTAGGCTTCAATGACACAGGCCTTATTTACCTGGCTAGGGTGTCCTTAAATACAGCATTACCTTTAGTTCTACATATGGTGAGAAAGAAGAGGTGTTTTGAACATTTGAATTTCATTTACCTCATAAGAGCTGGCCATACACTATAAGATAAATTGTTCCAATCTAAAGATTTTTCAAGAGTGGGCAAATCCATGTTGGATAGCAGGGGAGATAAAATGAATGTCAGTGTTTGCGTGCAGGGAAAATGCTTTCTCTTTGCATTTTGCACACAGATTCTGAGCAGCGTTACTGTTACACTGTTATTACACTTGTGCTAGGATACATCATCACTCAACTGTAAAACTGATTGCAATTAATTCAATTTGCCTCCCCTTCAATTCAGCATGGTTTTGCCCACAAAAAAATATTTTTATTGGAACAATTTATCTTACAGTGTATGGCCAGCTTTAGAACTCTGATCACAGTAACCAGGCCTTTAGATTACATGAGTCTGGTGCTGGATGACATATCACTGTCTGTGTGAGAAGGTCTGGAGGAGCTGGTAACTTCCTGGGGGTGCGATTGAGATACTAAGAGCTCCAGAAAACAAAGCCCTTCTTAGTCAGTATGGTAAGATGCCAATCATTGTCACTTTCTCTCTATATACTTTCCTCAGGACTTTTGGAAGAAAGACATACGATAGATTGAAAATACAGGAAAAAGCCAGTGCATCCACTTGAAGTGTCTGAGGGTCTTGGTACCTGGGTAAATAGTTTGTAAGTTTTTTGTTGCTTGGGAGGCCATCAAGTCCACTTGTGGAAATACCGATCTTTTGGTCGAATTGTGCCAGCCCATCCCTGGTTGAATTGCTGGGGAGTTAAAATGAATGTTATTGTTTGCATTCAGGGAGAATACTTTATTTTTGAATTTTCCACAAAGATACTGACCAGTGTTACTGTTACACTGTTATTAGACTTGGGCTAGGAAACATCATCTCTTAACTCTAATACTGTTTGCAACGAATGAAATTTAACTCCCCTGCAATTCAAAATGGTTTTGTCCACTCTTGAGTAAAGTTGGCCATACACTATGCAATAATTGTTCCAATTGACTAGCTTTAGTCAAGAGTTAGCAAAACCATGTTGAATTGTAGGGGAGTTAAATTTCATTCGTTGCAAACAGTATTAGAGTTGAGAGATGATGTTTCCTAGCCCAAGTCTAATAACAGTGTAACAGTAAAACTGGTCAGTATCTGTGTATGCAAACACTAACATTCAGTTTACCATCCCTGCAATTCAACATGATTTTACACACTCTTGACTAAAGTTGGTCGATTGGAACAATTTATTGCATAGTGTATGGCCAACATTAGTCATTAGTGACTATAGATCTGAATCTGGCCCTTAGTATTTATCTTTGTATAAATAAAAAATAACAATCATTCATTAAGGTGTGAAAAGGTGTTCTGATAAAGTTCAGTCAGTGAAAAGATTTGTAAAACTGTTTTTATATCACTCAGTAGTTATTATGTCCACTGTTATTTCCACCTTTTAGCTTTGCGACTCCTTTTAGACTCCAAAGTTGCAGTCTCTAAGGTCATTAGAAAATGTTTACCAGCCAAAGTCCATAAGGGTGACACTGGGTCATAGCAGTTCTATCATTTTGAAGGGGTGATTGATGACAAGGATTAACTTTGCTTCAGTAACTGTGTGTTTCATTAAAGTTTACTGTGAAGAATTGCTGTCCGTAGAGAAATAGTGGTAGCAAGTCTGAAATGTGAAATTTATTAACTACAGTCAAATGTTTGGGAGTTCTAGTAAGTCATTATCAAGTCAAGTGATCATATAAAACAAACATGTCATTTTATCCTCACAATATAAAAAATGTGAATAACAAGCATGGACATATACTTTCTAGGTTTATTCTTAAATAAGACAGTAGTACTGTGCAGTTCAAAGGAATGTCCGGTTAGAAATGTTACCGTGATATTGCTCTCAGTCTCTATATAGAAACAAAAAAGTCCTTCTTTTCTCCACTTCTTCTGCTCTCCCCTCTCTAGTATTGTTGTTGGTCTTCTTTCCCTGTCTTCCTCACCATGTGGATGTGCTCAAAAAGATATAAGTAGAAGAGAAAATAGTATAGATTGTTTCTTTACAGTCTCAATAGTTTCAATCAATGGATAACTTTCAATCATTCCACTCACAATTTACCATGTTTCCCCGATAATAAGACCTATCCTGATAATAAGCCCTATACTATTTTACAGTAAACTGTCTAAAGTAAGCCCTCCCCCGAAATTAAGCCCTATTTAAATAACAATGAGGTGTCATAATGTCAGCAGCATTTGGGGG
>JABWIB010004001.1:24680-38697 GCA_016617825.1 Platyplectrum ornatum
ATTTTTAACAACTGATTTCTGTTGCAAATAGAATATATGGTTAATAAAAAGAGTGCCTCCGATTAGGAACCTTTCTTTTCTTTTCTTTCTTTTNTATATTTATGTCGAGAGATAAGGTTCTGGAGAGCACCACCCCGTGTGAGATATAGAAATATATATATTGATAGAGGGGTTACAGAGGTATCTCGGGTTGCAACAGAGGGTGTGCGGTCCTATAAATTAATTTATTTATTAAAACAACAGCTCATATTAAGAAATGTGACTTTTTAGTCCTTCTATATGCCCACCAATGGGGGTTGCTTGCTGTGAGCTATCAATAGCCAGATGGTTACTCCATATAATTTAACTGGGATGTGTATTGTCCAGTTCTATTGTATCTCTGCTCTTTCCATCTGTCCTCCTGGGCTGTAAATAGGGGTGCTTCAGTTGAACAGCTGTGCCTGGCTTTTACCAAATTGTACAAGTTTTACTCTAATGTAGCAATTAATAGTTGGAAAGTCCTTATACCAGGGACCACAAAGTGTTCCATGTCTTTGGATCTCTTTGCCCAGCATTCACAGTGTATCCCAGATTGATGAGAGAAAACAGTATTTTCCTGTCCTCACATAGCAGTACACCATTGAGGAGGACATTCTCCATTGAACCCTTAACAGATAAAGGAAAGACACCAGTGGTATATAAGTGCTCCTCCCTTCTCCTTCTGTGTCTCTTTTTTCTGAAGATACATCAGGTAGTTTTCTCTTGCAGGAGACCGAATAATGGGTCTCTTTGCAGAACAGAATCTAGCAAATTCAGGGCTGAAACATATACAGTCTGTAAGGCGAAACATATACAATCTCCATCTCCACAGATGTTGCAGTTTGTGTCTTTAATGAAAGCTGCATTATCTGAATATTTGTAACAAAGGAATATTTAAAAATTCGAACATCTTAAAGATCAATGTAATTCGGTAGTGAACAATCAGAAGAATCTCCTCAGCATGAATCGTTTCTGATATGGGGCAAATCTGAAGCATCTGAGGTTGATAAGGTATCNGCGTAGGCTGAGGTTGATGTCACCCCTGACTTGGTCAACAANCTGCTTAAACTGATATAGAAGACCCTAATATTGAAGATACTATTAAGATCTGCTCTTTAAAGAAGCCAAGGGACTGGTTGCTGAAGAGTGGACATCTCCTGATAAAGGCCACTTGGTCCAGCCAGAGTAGTAAAGCTGTATAATATACAAAGATATATGCAGGATGAAATTATATGATGGAACTATCCACCAAAGGTAGATATAGCAGTTGCCCGCATCTAACACAAACAACACTTTCTTTGGAGAATGATAATTTGTTTGAAGAACTGATGGACAAGAAAATCGAGATTGCGTTACATTCTATTGCTTCTGCAGCTAGGATAGCCAGAAATTGGTTCCAGTCCGTGGAGTCCGACATTCTTGATGGGATTACCAGGGAGAGAACTGATGTAAACCAGTGTAAAATATGCAAATTGCAATTGAGTTTATACATGAAACATTTCTGGATTCTGTGAAACTGTCCGCTAAGATGGCGGCTACAGTGGCAGTAAATTGAAAAATTTGAACCTTGTCGTTAAAGCCTTTGGAGGCAGATACTCACTCATCGAATGATTATCCTTATCAGTTGCCCAATTTGATCATTTTGCTGCACATCTGACAGGTGCATATCACAGTTCAATATGCCTCCTTCACTTTCTAACTCAAAAATTATGGGGAGGCTTATACTCAAGTCAATAGGTTTTTCCAATTTTTTGTGNTAAAGTTAGGTGCCTCTGCTTATATTGGGTAAGCTTATACTCAAACATATACGGTAAATACTTTTTATTTAAAAATCAAACACTTGTTGTCTAAATCTCTTAATAGAAGTTTAAATGAAACCTGTGTTTTTTATGGCAGAAATACACCATTAGCATGGATTTTATGAGAAAGTTTGAACGTCAGTGTGGATCACAAGCAAGTGTAAAGAGATTACGTGCACATCCCTCCTACCACAGTTTTAATAACCGATGGAATTTGCCTGTGTATTTCCAAATAAGGTATACATGTCGCTTACACTTTTCCAAATATTAAGATCAAAATCCTGTTTTTATCTAAAGTTGTGTAAACGGTAAACATATTTTATAATTAGGGGTGAGGGTTGTGAGGTTTCTTTTCAATATATTACTTCTGCTTTAACAGGTATAAAAAGGAAATTAACTGAATACATATTCTAATTTTCTCATTTGTACATATTCTACAGAACAGAGCATAAATTATTCTTTTTATACAGTATTTGAACAGTAAGGGCCAGATCCACACTTCTGCAAAGTAGTCTTTTCTTTATACTGCCCACATTAGAAACCACCTGTTTGTGTGTGATGCACATCTGTATCCTCAGTGATATATAGCCAAATTCCCGCAATACTATGGTGGATTAACTCAGTAAAACATGATGTAAATACTTTCAAATGAAAGCTGAAAGTCTGAACTTAAAGCACATTTTGTTTGTTTTATTTCATATTCATTGTGGTGGTGTATAGAGCCCGAAATATGAGAATTGTGGGAAACTGAGCATCTATCATTAAATGTTTACATGCAGCCAGTGTTTAAATGAAAATATAGCCAAAATGTATTTTTTTATTTTATAGGTTTAAAGAAATAGCAGGAAGCTTGGAATCCGCATTACTTGCCCCATTTGAAGCTGACTCAGGTATTTTCTGCTTTTATTGAGGATTATTCTAAATAGTTTTTTAGGTTTATTTTATACAATATATCAAGGTGACTGTGATTAAGTATTTTAATATAAAAAATCACCCCCATTGCGCCTAATAGGTCCAATAAAAACCTTCTAAATCAATTAAAAAAAAATTAGAATTGTCCACATTGTGCTGTTAACAGATGTCGGTGGTCTCCTTTTTTCCCTTAACAAATGTCCATTTTTGCTATAGTTTTTATGTTATCTACTATAAAATACAAGTCATTGAATTTTGTGCATATACCGAGCTTCCAATAAATTTTCCAAACCATTCGAGTGGTTGTTTAAAAGTATAGTATTCTTTCCCTTACCTTATCCTGGATCTCTTGTTAAACCAATTAGACTCTTACTGACTGTGATGTATTCCAAAATGTTCTTCAATATATATAATAATGTATATTTGTCCCCCTGTTACTTTGCGCACTTCGGGGGGTATTTACTAAGGGTCGAATTGAGGATTCTAAGGGCCGTATTTACTAAGGGCCGATTTTGTCTCAAATCGCTGGTCCGAATGAATTCGCGTCCGAATTATCGTTCGAATTNCAGCNTCGANTTGCAAATCGAATTTTCGATTTTTCCCTATCTCCGCCGTTGGCAAGTAGATTTACTAAAGATCGAATTGTGAATTCGACCCTCGAATAGGACTGAATTCGCGTTCACAAAATCGCTTTTACAGGGCTCCCGAATTGTTTTTTCCCTAAGCAAACCATTTTTTCCAATATGTTTAACAACAAAAGTGGCACAATTTCTTAAAGCCTAAACATATGCTCACGCTAACATGTCTGTAGGAGGCTTCCTGTAAGCAAATTTTTTTTTTTATACTGACCCAAAATATACATAATGGTATTGGTCCTGATCACAAAAAATATGACAATCTAATGTGTGAATGCCTGTGACAAGAATGGGACAGGCTGCCTCGAGAAGTCATTCATGAAACTTCGATTTGACAAGTGTAAAATGGTGACATCATGCTGAATTCGAGGCACGAATTGAGGAAATCGCGGGTCCGAAGGCATAATTCGACGCTAATTCAGGCCGAATTCGCGTCCACAAATCGAAGCAAATCACGATCGAATTTATTCGGGCATCAAAATTCGATCCTTCGTGAATACGATAAATCGCACACCCGTTCGATTTCAAAATCGCCTCGAATTGGTCCGATTTCTATTCGCGCTGACAATTCGAGGCTTAGTAAATACCCCCCTTTGTCCTCTAATTCTCACTGTCCTAAATGTGGTGCCCTTGAGGCGGATTTCCACCATCGCTTCTGGAACAAATTCTGGAAATTTGTGACAGAGTTTTTGGTGGGACCCTTCCCCTTAACTCTGAATTCTTTGGTAACTTGACGCCAGGATATAGAGCCGAAAGTAGGTGTTCCGCATGGATTGGTGAGTCGTGTCCCAGAAGGAGACATGTTTTTTTAAGTACAAAAACAAGACACCACACTGGGGCACTAAGAGTACAATAATTAACATAAATATTGTTGAAAAAATAATAAAATTCTTTATCAGATATACATTAAAACAATGCAAGGTGAAATGATTAAAAAACACAGATTCCAAAAAGTGTCCTTAGACACATAGGTTAAAATGTGAAGCTGAATAGTGTATAGCAGCTCGTAGTTTCTCTGTAAGAGATATTCAGTATTTGACTCTCAAAACAGGGCAGCTGATAGAAAGCTACTTTACACGTATTAGTGATTAATAACTTTACTTTGTAGATCACCATCATTCATTACTATTTGAATCTTTTTTTGTTAGCGGTGATCACACTAGGGATATTGATTTACACAGTGATGCGTTACACTATACACTGTTCAGCTTCACATTTTAACCTTTTTGTGAGTGTCTTAGGACACTTTTTGGAATCTGTGTTTCTTAATCATTTCACCTTGCATCATGTTAATGTATATCTAATAAAAATAATTTTATAATTTTTTCAACAATATTTATGTTAATTATTGTGCTCATAGAGCCCCAGCTAGGTGACTTTCCTTTTTGTAATGTATTTACCTAGGGTGAACTTCCCATAAATGTTAGGGAATTGGGTCCAATGTTATGTCTGGGTTCTCTTTTTTTCCTTGATAGTGCCAGGTCTTCCTTTTTCCCTTATTCCCTATGTTTTTTTAAGTGCCTGGAAAAGTTTTATTAATTTCCTCTCCACAAAACTGGTCCTGATTACATTCAACAACCTGAACTTCACTTATGTTCACTCGCAGGATCCTCCAATAACATGGGATTTGGGTTAGAGTGGCTTAATTTCATTGATAATGTTTGACTTTTGTACCAGCTACTCTTTGTTATCCTGTGTGTATTTTTGTCTCATTGTTCTTCCCTTTTATGCTGATTTGCTGTTACTGTTTTTATTATGAATGACTATTATCTGTATTTGCAGTGGTAATGTATCCTTGCTGTTGACATTGTTGCAATATTATCTGATTTTCATTCTGTGCTTCAATAAAAATTGTTGAAAAAAGGGAAATTCTATATTTTGTATTATAAAAAGAATTTTTATACTATATAATTCTTAAGCTGCATAGTGTTTAAGTTCCATATTATAACACATAATCAAATTTGTATAATTTACATGTAACTTTATTTTCTTTTGACAGCTGACAATACATATTGTCTTCGTTCATCCCATGTCCTGTGGACCTGTCTTACTGCTTGCTGGTCTGATCAGATCTATTTACCTTTACTCGCTCACAGATTCTGGAAGCTAACCCTTCAACTTCTGTCACGTTATTGTGTGTTCATTAAAGAGGTGAGAAATGTAATTTATGTTATGTGCTTACAGCTCACAAAAGTAGGATTCTTGAGGGGGGGTATGGCTATGTGATTTCAATTGTTTTAATTTAATATTCACAAAAGATGGGGGAAGGGACTATATTTAAACAGAAAAACTAAGGATTCTTATTACTGGGGAGTGTGTTTTAAGGAACTCTCAAAGCTGAAAGTGAACAAATCAATGGTGCCAGATAGATAGATCACAGGTTTACACTGAACAAAATACACGGGCAGTTCAGTCAAGTGAACCAGGTTTTTTTTTATCCGGTACTCATGCAAGTTGTTATCCTGGTACATGCAGTTGAATTAGCTGTTACCCAGGACTTTTGACCCACCACCTCTCTATTACATATGCTACACTCATAGTAAATAAGTGTAGAATTGTAATTTTATTGATAGAAATGGTTACAATACTATTCGTACGCTGCTGGTTACAATACTATACTCATACAAGCATACATAGCATATGCAAGCATGTTACACTAGCAGCATAAGCTACTGTATGAATGAGTATAATATTGTAACATGTCGTCATACTCTGCAGTATGAATGACTAAAGTATTGTAATCATTTCATTGACAGAAATTATTATAATACTATTCATACTGCAGTGTATACCGTACACTGTAAGGGTGTGAGCAAGTGTGCCTCAGTTGAGCAGTTGTCAGGCATCTGGCTGGTCCACAATTCACACTTTTATAGTTTTTCGTTTACAGAAATGCATCTTTTGGCAGTTTGTAAGAAAAAATGGGATTGATTGTTACTGCTAAATCTTGGGGTACTCCAATCTCCCACCCAAATTCTTAGTGGGGAATTTATTTTTGTGTTTTCTGTTGTCCACTTTTTTTTTTGCAATATAGGGGCCGATTCAATCCCGCGCGAAGCCGTGACTTTTTAACACGTGTTTTTTTAGTCGCGGCTTCGCGACTAATTTATGGTGTAATTCAACAATTTTTCACCTGGGCGCGTTAATTTGAAGATCAGCGATCAAAATAACGCGTGCAGCAAAGCAGCAGCTTATGCCTAATGTCGGCATATGCTGCTGCTAAGATGTATTTTTATTAAAAAAAAACATTACTAGAAAGGGTTAACCTTAAGGATGGCTGATAATGGCTGATATTTGTTTTATTACCCTGAAGTGTTATCTGCAGTGTCTCAGCACATCGGGATGTGCTTTCACTGAAAGCTGTATATTGTGTAATGTGCAGAAACATAAAACTACTGATTCTAAAAAAAAATAAGGTTCAAAAAATAAAATAAACTTACATGTAATACTGCATTAATGGTAGGGAACGAAAAATGGCCCTAAATCCCTGTAATAAACATTCATTCAGACTCCAGCATAGTAGGAACTTTGCAATAACAAAAGTTTAGCAAGCAAGCAAACTTCCTACTATGCTGGAGCCTGAATGAATGTTTATTACAAATTATTATTATTTATTATTATGTTTATTAAAAAATAGGTCGTGACCAGTTTAGCGCGCCCAGTTTCAGACAATTGAATACGGGTTTTTTGGGGCGCGAATTTTAATATGTAAATGAGCTAAAAATGCACATTTTTGGCGCTTCGCGTGGGATTGAATCGGCCCCATAGTTTCCCATTTTCCTTCATTACAGTTGTCAGCTGTGAACACACAAAGTCACGTACTGTCAAAACAGTCCAATAACTATGTCAACTAAATAATGTATCAGTGTACAGAACTTATCCAGTCAACTGTTGCTTTCCTACATTGGGTCAGAGAATCTGCTCCAGAAATTTTTTCTTTGTAAATTGTCCTAGCTATAAACCATTTTGATGGGTGGTGGGGTGATGGGGGTGCTTTAGACACACATTTTGTTTGCAGAAGAAACACTGAAACAGTAAGAATGGTGAATTTTGTTCATTCTAAACATTGTCAATATCTGTACCATTTGTTACATTTTAGAGATACAATATATTCTCTTTATATTGACTGTTTTCATAGTGTGTATTCCTTTTTTCAGATGGCATCCTGTGCTGCTTCTGATGTTGCTATGTATGAGAACAAAAATGTGTTGCCATCTAATAGCAGAGATTTTACTGTTTCAAATGCTGAAGATCAATCAAGTGGAACAGGAGCAGTTACACAACCTTCCAGTCTTTCAACACATCAGCTAATACATATTGTTGCAGATGCGGATAAAATAATTGATAAGGTAAGAAGAAAATAATCTATGGTTATAAGCAGGAAAACTTACTGTATAGAACTGTCCTCTGTACAGTTCCCGGGGTAAAGTGTTCATGTGAAAGATCTCTGTACTGACCCCTGAAGTATTTGTAGACAGTGATCACATCACCTCTTTCTAGTCATTCTTCATAACTCAATTTCTCTATACCCCTTATGAATTTTGTTCTCTAAACTCTGCTTCAGCTGTATATTAAATTATATTAGATAGAAAGATATACACATGAACATTTGTTTAGCCCTTAGCCAGTGTAAGGTTGACAATAGTCTTAGAGAAAAGAAAATGTACTGTGCTGTTTCATTTTATACTTCTTGTCTGTTTATTAAATATGCCTTCAATATAGTTTGTTCTGGTTTATTTCTAGCTGCCAGAATTAATTGAAGTTACTAAAGTGAAACTAAATGTAATTGGTTTTAAGAATATGGCCATAATAACAGGTGAGATTTTCATTCGAATTTTTTATTTTCATTTGAAAATTAACTGTACTTCAGAGATCTATATAGCACTGCACTATAGTATAGTGCACTTTAGAGTCCCTCTGCACGTAAGGATCTGCATACTGTGGGTTTCTGCATGCAGTGATCCGAATGTGGGATTTGCAGTAGGGGAGGGCATTGGCATGCAGAGGGGCAGCGGCATGTTTGCGTAATCCAAATTTCACAGATCTTCATATATTCTGCTACAAAGACTATATATTTTTTATTATATCCTGAAGTATTTTTACTCCAGGCCAATTTATTGTACACACTTTTATTATTCATGTCAGTTTATAAAAAAAAACTAAATAAAATAACGTCTGTCATATTGCCACACAACATTGGATTGTCTGTTCTGAATTCTGATGTAAAATTATATGTTTTTGGTTTTTATCTCTGTAGTTCATGTAATGCATTTCAGTTTATATCCTTTTTCCCTAGGTGCTTTGGAGGACATTTCCAGCACATTATCAGCCCCCTTAATGGTCATAAATAACAAAATCTCATTGGACCTTAGTGAAAGCTGCATGATTTACCTTAAAAGTGCTCTGGAAATTCCTAGGCTTTACAGAAGGACAAACAAAGTTAGTATGCTCTTGTGCTGTACTGCTTTAGAATTAGGTCTGCCACCCATGGGCCTCTTCAGTTTTTTGTTAATTTTTATGCTTTAAAGATGATGACCAAGTCAGTAGTCCATGCTGTATTTTACTTGCTTTTTACTTTGATAATCATTCTCTTAATCTGATTGTGTACAAAATTTAAATTGGTTTCAGGCCCACATTTGGTAGGGGGCTGAATTTCCTTAACTAACATTTGGAAGACTGATGCCCCTTCCTATTGGGAAGACCACTTCCCCCATGGAGGAGAATCTGCATCAGGGAGCCTACCGGAAATTCTCTGCACTGTTCATGCACACGCTATTTTGAAAGTACTTTTTAGAAGTTAGCTACAGTTAGTTTTCAATTCTTCTCCTTGCATTAGAAACCTGTAAACTGACAAATGACTTTCAATATTGTTTAGAGCGACACAAGCACTTTTATAATTTTAAAATGATGTGCTTTAAAGACTATTGCTTTTTACTTTTTAACCATTGACAAATTATATATATGACAACAATATGGAATAAAAAGTATATTGAGAAAAAAAAGTCTTATTATTTTTACAGGAAGCACCTTCAAAACCTTCCACTTATATTTACAATGCACTCAAGCCCCTAGAACAGCTCCACAATAACTATAACCTCACACTGAAAGAGACAACTAGGAAGGAATGGCTGAGAGGTGCGCTTTCTGAATCCACACAAAAGTAAGTAATATATACTGGCTTTAAAAGCGTATTAAATATTTGCATATGTATGTGACTAGAATTCCTGCATTTTTGTTTTACGAATAGATAAACAGATTATATGCTAGTAAGCATGCTGTGTTCTTGAGGATTTTTATTCCATTTGTTTTAAGTATATTACCCTTGTCATGCAAGCATTGATTAGTTGGCATGCAGACCCTTCAGTTATACTTTGGAACAAGTCATTTCCTTTGAAAAAGCCCTGCCCTCTATGCTGTCTTCACCACAGACTGCCACAAGATGTATGTACAGATTATAATTATAATTGTTGATATGATTTTAACCTCCATGCCAAGGAGGTGTACGTTTATGGTAATGAGAAAATACTTGTTGGGAAAACACATGCTTCATAGGTGGATGAAGACACACACATACTGTAGCTGGCACTACATGTGCCAATTTTTAATCATGAAATGTTGGAGAGTATGGTTATGTCCCCCTGATTTTGATATTAATTAGCTGTTGTTTGTCCCCAGATACTACGAGACTGTATCTGATATTCTTAGTTCTGTTAAGAAAATGGAAGAAAGTCTGAAAAGGCTTAAACAAGCACGGAAAACAGCAATGTCCAGTAATTCCGTGAATGGAGGGATTAGTGATGACAACAAAATCAGACTTCAATTAGCTCTTGATGTTGAATACTTTACAAATCAGGTATGCTTTAATGTAATTTTTCAGTTGTGTTTAATATAACATGAAGGTTATTATAAATGTTTAGCATTAAAATTATTATACCTAAAGCACTTTTGTTACATTTATGTTCTTTAAGCTATGACCAATGTTGATAATATATTCCATTAATAAACTATATTTACATCTATACCAGTGCTGTCACCTTATAGAAACAGTGACAGTGAAATTTTGACATGACCGTCCATACACTATATCTACAAATACTGTCAGCCTAATAAATTCAATATCTTTTCTATAATCTGCATGACATGAACAAAGGTATTACTTACTGACAGATTGGCCCTGAACCTTACAGAAAATATGCCCAGTAGGCCATTTTTAGGCCAAGTCCCTAGGAATCTTTCTGCTTGTAATTGTTCAGTGGTCACTAGGGATGCATTTACAGCTAAACCTTATTGAGATAGTGAGATGGGCGAGGTTCTTTTATGGGCTTTCATATGATATATAAAACAGCAGTATGTCTAATAAACATACAAATGTAAAAAGACTTGGACATAATCTAAAAAGGACTGTACATTCTGGGGGTAATACATCCTCAAACCTTTTTTTATGGGATCACTTGCTATAAGAGGTACACCAGAACCTAAATCTACTATACTGCAGGATTGGAAAAGTAGAGATGTTTTCCATAGCAATTCAAGCTCTCTACTTTATTTTACATACTGGAGAATGTGAGTTTGAATCGGATTGGTTGCTATGGGCAACATCTCCACTTTTCCAAACACGCAGTTTAGTAAATTTAGGCCCAGAGGTAAATCAGAAACTAGAAAAAATATTGAACAATGAATGACAAAGAAACAAATGTTTTTATAGCAAATGACTCCACCATGATCCCAAAATAAAACTTTTTGTTTTTTTACAAGTTTAAAAGGCCATAACGTGTTTCAAACCTTGTCTAACTCTCAATCAAAGAGTAGCAAACAAAATTGTTTTGTAGGTATTGGCTTAAGATTTCGGGTGTTCTTTACACACGTCAGTATCTATTTTACCAAATTATATTGAAATGAGAAAATGTAAGGTAGAATTGTTTTTCTGAAATTGTGCCGATTTTATGTGGAATGACCCAATGCCACATTTATTTGGCTATAAATAACAGCCCGCTTTTTGCAAGGTGCTTATCAATTCATTTCATTATTTTGTTTTACTAGTAGAATATCTGTTATTGTGTAGTCCTAACCATTTGCAGAATTTTTTCCAGGGCTGCTTTAAGTTTCCAGTGTGTCCTTGTTCCTAGGTAGTATATCTTGTGTTAGATTTGGCCACTGGGTTTAAAAAAAAATGTAACTACACTAAATATGCGGATACTATTTTTCTGTATATTTGCAATTCTATGTATATAATTTAACTTCATTTTCTTATTTTTGTAGATTCTTAACTTTGGTTTGAGTGCAGATGACATAAAAGGCTGTGCTGCTCTCATTGAATTGGTCCAGGCTGCCAGGGATCAGATTGTAACAGAATAAACCAAGGAAAAATATGTAGTATTAAGCTGCAGTAATTATTTTCTTCTGGTGGTAAACTACATGTTTTCTGGGTCTGTTAAATTATTTTCAGCAGCTGTCAATAACTTGTAAATTTAATTGTACAAAATAAATGGTCCATGTATATACATTTTTCACAGTTGTATTACACTAATTATGTTTTTAATAATTCATGTATACATTTTTAAACAACACAATTACAGGAATTAAAAGGATGCAAGTAATATGTAAGAATGTGCATTCAAATCCAAGTTAAAGACATGGCTATTGGGTTTAATGCAGGGCTCGAAGTGGGGGGGTATACGGGGGTATGACATACCGGCACTTCTCTCACTGTTGTATTGGAAAAACTTAAAATCTCCATTGACTTCCATTATTTTATGTGTTTCCATACCCCCACTTCTGAATGTCCATACCACCACTTCTAATTTTCCACTGGTTTAATGCATAAGGAATGACAGAACTCGTTTATGAATCATAACTCGGGGAGAAGTGGTAACGCTATTGTCCAATAAAAGTAATAACAAGAAACATTTTTCTGCTAGT
This sequence comes from Platyplectrum ornatum, assembly GCA_016617825.1. Taxonomy (NCBI): domain Eukaryota; kingdom Metazoa; phylum Chordata; class Amphibia; order Anura; family Limnodynastidae; genus Platyplectrum; species Platyplectrum ornatum. The sequence goes on from JABWIB010004001.1 coordinate 36,964, forward strand.
GGAAAATACCATAGAATTCTGTGTTCTCTGCTGCCTATAGTGCATTGCATACATCTGAATGCAAATAATGGAAGGCGTGTTTGCTAGTGTAGGAAAAGTGCAGCAATTCCTCCGCTACATGAGTGTCCAGTACTTCACTCTAACGTATAGTGAAGATGGTCTTTATGCAAAATGCTTCAGTGAAAATGCAGATATACTTGAAAGCAAAATTGTAATTCATTTTTTTTGTTTTAAACCTAAAAAAACCTAGACCATTACCATTCTTTTTATTTATGCTATGATGGTAAAATCATGTACACACACGCAAACACACAAACTCAGATAGATAGATAGATAGATAGATATACACTTTTTGGTCGATGCTACTCTTATGCCATAAATTGTATATACTTACATCTGTAAATGTTTCCATTTTTCGCACTCTGGACCGAATTCTGGATTATTAAATTTACCTGACTTCCGCACACCAGAAGTGCACAAGTGGATCCCTTGTTGTACATTGTACCATATGCCAGGGGATCTGTCCTATTTAAATTAAAGAACTGCTAGCCCCTGCCTTTTCCTAAAGGAGAAAGAATGACAGGAGTTCATTCCCTCTCCCGCACTCCCACAGTGCTTTCTGTGTGCATTTCACTACTGCGTATGAGAAAAAGGTTTCCAATATACTTCTGAAACTATACGTTCCAGGCTTCTGTGGTAGAAAACTTTCTATGGCCAGGGCGGACACTACATGTGGGGAGGTATGGAAGTCATTCAGTAAATGCTTACATATTAGTTATGCAGAAGCCCTATTTTCCATCAGGCCAGTGTGTAATATTTAAGGTTGGGTCCTGCATTCAGAAGTCTGTTCCTCCCTCACATATGTCGAGGCATACTTCTGTATCTGGTCCATTGTCATGACTTCCCTGCTTATCTCAGTCTTCTCTATCTATTAGTGCTATAGGACAGAGTTTGGGAGAAATGTTTATCATGTATATTGTGATAACACCAGCATACTTATTTAGACTGCAAGACTCACTATGTTGAGGGATCTAGGAGTGTTAATATATACACTGATTATACACCAGCAGCCTGCTGTTCAATATAAATTCTTTATAGAAAACAGGTGGTACAAAATATGCATCAATGGACCAGAAAAATAGTTCAAGGTCTGTGGCCTACAAGGGCAGTCAGAACAAAGACAACAGCAATAAGGCCACCTGTAGATTCACAGTGAAGTACAGAAAAGAGAGAGGAAAAAGGAAGGAGAGGGAAGGGTGGGGATAGCAAGGAGCTAACAGGTTGAAAGCAGACCTACTGTTTATGAGTAACGTATTTACTTACTAGGAAAGATTAGCAGGGTGCATTATTAACATTTTTATATACTACTTACTTTTCTGATATATTTTACTGATTTTCGGTTATAAATAAAGTTTATAACATGGTTTGAAATATAAAACATTATCTGGTACCATTTGCCCTTGAGTGTCCATGTACAAAAACACTTTATGGCTGAAAAGGGAGATTGAGTGGTGAGGATGTTGCCCATGGCAACTAATCAGATTTAAGATCTCAGTTTCATTTTACATTCTGGAGAATGTGAGCTTGAATTAGGCAAGTCAGATGCTTGGTTGCATAGGGAGAGGAATTAGTAGCAGAAAGAGGGAAGGCCTCTCTATAGGGCACCGGTGTGGCCTCACCTAGAATACTGTGTTCAGTTCTGGAGGCCATATCTCCAGAAGGACATAAATACAT
>JABWIB010004002.1:39946-50387 GCA_016617825.1 Platyplectrum ornatum
CGATACTCCAGGCGTGCGTGTAGAGCCTCGTTTTGGTCTCCGTCTTAGTGCAGCTCCGGTTCTCTGAGTTTCGCCAGATGTTCTCAAGTTTCCATCCTTGCCCTGATGTGAGATCTGCATGCAATAGCATTGCACATGGTTTATTCCAGATCTTCATTTACTATTAAATAAAAGGTATAAGTGGATCATCATTTCGCCCACCAGTGACAGCGGCAGCCTCAGTCTCCTCTTCTTACACCAAATTCAAGTTGCTGCCAGGATGGAAGGCAGCTGAGGGAGAATACTTAATTTTTGCATTTTGCTCACAGCGTTACTGTTACACTGTTATTAGACTAGGACTAGGAAACATCAGCTGTCACCTGTAATACTGATTGCAACTTATTAAATTTACCTCCCCTGCAATTTAACATGACTTTGCCCATGAAAGTGTAAGTCATGAGTGTAAGTCATGAGAGTGAAAAGCTAAATCTGGCCCTTTGGAACCAAATGGTTTAAACATAGAAATAGATCTGGCAGCTTTTCTTTAATAATGGGNTTTTAACTCTAAAACTTTTAACACTAAAACTATTTTGAACGTGATTTGGGAGGATGGTCCGTGCGGCATCTCTTTAATGATTGATTCTGATTTCTATGACTATGTATTATACCCTCTAGGAAGCCAGACCAATTTTCTGTCACCATGTATTATTTATTGTTTGAAATGATGCATTTAATTGGTTTTAAATATGTAATCTATTTTCCCTATATCACATATATTCTATTAATCACAACCTTATTTTAACTATTTATTGTATCTATATTGTATGCAACTCTATATTGTATACTCTATATTGTATGCAACTCTGAAATGTCATTTAGAGATCACTGGACTCCTTAATATCTGTATAACACTAAGACCCTGATTATCAATAGCCCTGTTGCAAAGCTTTATTTAAACAGGGCCATGTGTAATTTTACCACATGGTACTTGTAGCGCCTGAGGAAGCGGTGTGTTGCCGTAAAACGCGTTGAGCATTGCTTTTAACTATATACATATTTTCAGCCCAAGAGTATTAATCAGACTGTGGCCAGCTAGAGCGGCGAGAAAAGCCGGCGATTCTTCCCCTCGCTCGCGCAGTTGTGATATCTGTTTGTATAGAAGAGGCTACTGTTCCACAATAAAGAATCTTCATCACTATCTGGATCGTAGTGACGATATTTCTCTTTTGACACGCTATACATGGGACATATTGGCTCCCAACATTGGTGAGTGTGGACAGCTCAAGTTTTCTTATTTAGATACAGAGACATACTGCACCATAAGTTTTCCTTTTGCTTTTTAGAAGCATATTGGAACATTGCCAAGGTGTTTTTTCTTTATTTTGCTGCATTATCTGGGACACTGGTCAGGAACCCCTACACCAAGGCAACACAGTTGAGCAGAGTGATTATTTGTACTTTTAACCACAATATATGCTTAAGTGTTACAGATATCTTCCTCGGCTGGCCTGGTCGACCCCACGATGTGCTGGCCCACTCAGANTTGTACTCTGTAATGGAGGAGAACAGAGGTGGCTGGTTGTTTTCCAAAGAGGTAGGCAAACATATATTTGACTCAACAGGTCACCTAAAGTTTAGTTTAAAGCTTCAGGTCAGTATTGAGCAGGGCAAAGGGNCAAAAGTTAGGGCAAAGTGAAGGATCTTTACAAAGCTTGGTAATGGTGAATGGTTCTTCTTGAAGTAAAATCCGTAAGGTTGAGTACACATTAGAAAGATTATGTTTTCAATCAAAAGATAAATGACCCTTTCAGCAGACATCTGTTTAGTGTGTACTCAACAAACATGGAAATCTGTGGTTGTTTGATTTGATTGATAGGAGCTCCTAATGTTTCTGATCGATGATGATCCGATGTCTGCAGAATACTTTAGTGTACTGAACGCACGATCCTCAGAGCAATGACAGCCATTGAAAATTAAATATAGAGCCATCTGGTGGAAGAGTATGTCATTTCAGCATATTACTGCAGTAAGGGTTTCCTGTATTGTTACAAGCAGGGCCCTCCGACACATGGCGCATTATTAGAAGAGATCATTCAGTTGGCTGATCATCAGAAAGATTCAACTATTGTACTGATGTGTACCCAGCTTTAGGGGTTATGCAATTGCAAATATGTGGTTTGCTTGTATGTCTTAATAATTGTGGCATTTATAAATCCACCTAGTCTGTCTATATATAGTCTATATAAAACATGTTAATAAATAAATATAAAAAATCTAACTGAGATTAATTTAAAGCATCTGTTTTCTGGATATGTGCATTGCGAAATGCTACATACTTAAAACTAACAGTCATCTTGATGTCACTAACACAGTTGCCTTAGGAAAACCAAAAACAAAAGTCATTTTAAAATGTATTAAAAGTTAACAATTTGTTTTCAGTTCTCAGAATACCGTTTGACCAATACCACTTTTCCTCAGGAAGAAAAAAAATGTAAATCATTTATCAAATATTTAACATTTAAATTGATTAAATATTATACTATTAAAATCTAAATATTTTTCATAGTAACATAAGACTTGTCTAAGTAATTCTGATGTCTGGGTAATTTTCTTATAGGTTAAATATTTATAAGAAGAGGTTACACCAAAACTCTTGAAAATGGTTAATAGATAATAACTTGTCTATTCTACTATGAAGGTCACTCGGTTGCCACATAATTTTTTACCATTCAACTTGCCTTAAACAATTTATATCAGAAAGAAATGCTTAAAAAAACAAGCTAACTTGTCCAAGGATACAATTTCCCAGTTCCAATTGTAGCAGCCACAAACCCTTAAATAGAAAGTGACAAAAGCATTCCCATTTTATGTCACTGTAAAAACATTCAGAAACCATATTCTATTGGGATTTACTTCTAATGTAATTTTTTTTTTTAGGATTTGTGTTTAACCAACTATATGTACAAAACAAATGCTACAGATTTCAAAGAACTAAAAAAGTAATTATCTAAAAGTCAAATAAATGTTTTGGTACAATCTTCAAGTATTCTTTGCTATGGTAGCTATGTAATAATACTATTTTAAATATAGTCATTGTAACAAAAAGTGAAAGTAGGATACATAAGATTTAATTGTGACATCCAGTAACAGAATACCCTGAATAAGTGACCACTTTCTCTGAATTTGTCAGCCTGACACAATATTTTAAAAACAGCAACATTGATTATTAAGCAGTACAACTTTCTGCAAGGAACTCTCAGTCACATTTGCTTGACAATGTAGCCAGAACCAACATTTAATAGAAGCACTTGAAATGTGCATCCTGTCAAAACTATTGTGAAAAAAATCAATTTCCATAAACTGACATGCAAGGTCATTGTGAGCATGAGAAAAAAAACATAGCGATCCATCCATCCAATGACACACATTCCTGAGTTTGTCTCAAAGACGTCTTAACTCATTCATTGATGGACTGCTTTGTACTGAATTTCATTTACTGAATTTCATTATCCATATCAGGTATACTTGTCTTACCAATGAAACTTGTAAAAATCATATTCAACATATGTGACATTAGTAAGTTATGAACCCAGTTTCAAAAATATGCTTTGGTACTCCCTTCCTAAAAGAAAGTATATATACCATTTGGCAACCATTGGATCGGTCAATTCCTTCCCTGGGAGGAGACCGTATAGTGACTGTTCCCCTTTCCCCATGCTCCAAACACCCATGAGAGTTCTCCATACTTAACAGCAATAACGTGAAATTCCACAGTTTGTAAAAAAATGTGTCCCATCTGAGTGGCTGAGAGGATCCCTCCTCTGGCTCAGTTAGATTTAATTAACCAACTCCATTTGCCCTGCTCTATTTTCATAATCATCTACGGTAAGAAAATCTTTCACAAGAGGTCCACCATTGCTGGAGGTGGGTGGTGTTGGTGTTGCAGAATGACTTCAGATTCTTTTAGGGGGCATAGTACAAGAGACAGTTCTGCCTGGTGAGCACATAGGCGATTATTTAAATATTATTATTAGTGTTATATTTGTTAAAAGTTCATAATTGTTTCATGATACATACTTACTGTAGTTAAGTGTTAGGGAACCACCTGGAAACTGGATAGAGACCCCAGCTAGAACATATAAAAGGAATCGAAGACACAGAAAGCTACCCTCCTGGGAGCAGAGTCTAACTGGGAGCTGGAGTTCACCCTTGCCCCTGATGGTGGGGATGGACTTGCTTGCGGCAGGCCCATGGCAGGTCACAGACCTGTCCGGGCAACCCCTGTAACCTGATTTGGGACAGATCAGAGAAGAAAAACAGACAAGAAGGACAACACAGACTGGACTCAAGCAAGATGTAGAACTTCAGGTACCAGAAAGCCACACAGATGGTAAGTGGACAGCCCTGAATAGGCCAACACTGTCGGACAGAGGCTGGAGACAAACAATGGAAGGTGGAATAAGGCACCTCAGAAGAAAGCTCTTCCGGGAAGGGGTTAGCNAACACGTGACCCTCTAAGCCAATGAGGAAGCGAGAGTCTCTGCACAGCTACCGAGACTTTGCTTCTTTAGCCAGCCGCACCAATCGCAGCGCCTTAAAGGTGACCAATGCAGGGGAATCAGGTTCCTGCGGAATAAGGGCTAGAACCTGATCTCCTGCAGCAACAGCAACCAGAGCAGGCCTCTTTCTACTTACCCGCCGTTGGCGATAGCAAGGACCTCCCCAGAGACGAGTGCGTCCTGCCTGCCTGGCAACCAGGAAGCGTGATCTCACAGCGGGGAGATATGAACACCTTGGATCCCACTGCTCCTAATATTAAGAATTAATCTAGATACGGTTAGTGTTTAGTGNAGTTTAGGTAGGTTGGGATGTCTCTTTATTCAGGTGCTGCCAGGATAGCGTAAGTCACAAGTGAATGAAAAATAGTAAGTGAAAGTAGGGTCTTAACCATTGTCATTACGATATCTTGCGTTTCGATTGTCCCACTGGCAAGAGCAACCCAACCAGGTATCCGAATAGGCAGATAGGTCACACACCTACTGCAACCCAACCAGGTATCCGAATAGGCAGATAGGTCACACACCTACTGTCAGAGAGGTACTCAGACATTTCCTTTCCTCCTATCCTATCATCTCTACTCTTTTTCTTCCACTTTTCTAACCCTTGGCAGTAGAGATGTAACTAGGCTTTTTAGCACCTGGTGATAGACGGCCTTGTTGTCCCCTTGGGAAGTGTGGTCATCTTTCTATGTGGGCATAGTCAACATGTGAAATTTAGTGCCTATTTAGTGCCTTCTGTTGCATTTAAATGGGTGTTTTCTATAAATATATATGTAAGCACAGGCAGACCTTGGCAGCCTTGGTAACATTCAATTTGCTGAAGTGCACAAGAAGTATGAACAGGACTTGTAGCGTGATAAAAGCTTGATGCTTTATTCCAATATGACGTTTCAGAGAGAGACACTCAGGGATACATACAGAGATTTACTAACACAAGTAATATATACCTACCCCCTCATAATTACAATCATCCACACCTGCATCTGGTACTCATGGGAGATAGGTGGAACGCCTTCCCCACATCCTGCAANGCGCAGTCGAGGGACGTCAGTGACAACAGACAATGTGAAATTATTCCATTGTGTTAAAAATAAGTAGAAAATGTTGATTTTATTCTTAGAATGCATGTAGGGTAAATTCTGAGTCTGGAAATGACACACATAAAGTAACATATTACATATTATTATGGTGTCCCCTGGGCTACAAAAATATGGGGTCTGCTACTGAACATTACTGATACCCAGTTTTTACAACATACTACTGGTATTGAACTTAAAAGCGATTGAGGATAAAACCATGTTAAATTGCAGTGGAGTTAAATCTCATTAGTTGCAAGCAGTATTAGAGTTGAGAGATAATGGCCTAAATTCACTAAGCAGGGAGTTTGCAGGGGATTTGAAAAGTGGGGATGGTAAGGTTACCAGTGGAGTTCCCCATGGGTCTATACTTGGACCGGTGCNATTTAATGTATTTATTGGTGACATTACACGTNGTATAAAGGGTAAAGTTTGGCTTTTTGCACACAAAGATATGTAGTAATGCCACTCTATAGAGCATTGGTTCGGCCTCACCTAGAATACAGTGTTCTGGAGGCCATGGGCTAAATTTACTAAGCAAGGAGATTGTGGGGAGTTTGAAAAGTGGGGATGTTGCTCATAGCAACCAATCACATTCGTGCTCACATTCTCCACTATGTAAAATGAAACTGAAAGCTTGAATCTGGTTGGTTGCTACATCCCCACTTTTCAATCTCTCTTTGAAAAATCCCCACTTTTCAATCTCCCTGCAATACCTTTTTAGTAAATTTTGGCCCATATCTCTAAAAAGGCATCAATAAAATCTCGAAGGAAAGACTAGAGCAACTAATTATGTAGATCTTGGAACAGAGAAGGCAGATGGGTCTTGTGATAAGCAGCTTTTAAATATATCAATGGATGTTATGGGTCTGATAATGACATATAAAATAATATACTGTATATGCAAGCATATTAGGTTCTAGGAATGGTATGTAGAATATGTAGTGAGACATTTCCAGACTAGCTGCTTGTCCTGGCTCTGCAGCAGTTGTTTCTTAAATGCACATACATCCTAAAGACCCTTATCTAAAACTTTCTAAAGGAGGTCTGGGTCAAATTGCATTAAGATTCCTTGCTTATACTGATCACTGTAATATTCACTTCTTGTGAGAGCAAACTGGTCACAATTTCAGAACTATGAAAAGCTGAACAGATTGGAATGACCTCACGGATATGCATGCACATGCAGATTACTAGTTTAAAAAGTTTTTATTTGAGTGCATAGAAAATAACCAGTTGTCTGGATTTAGATCCTAGATTCCATATTTAGAATGCTTCCAGTATATCAGTTAAATAGTTAAAACAAGCATAAAAATAGACCACATTAAAGGTCAATAATGATCATGGGAAAAATGTATATCCTCTGCATAAATATTCTTTAAAATATGAAGAGCCTATATTTATCTCTGTTTTTGTGAGCCCCTGACTTATGAGTTAAAATGATGGCACAATGCATTCTGGTTTAGATTGTGTCTAGAGATTAAAATCTGGCAAAATAGCAACTCTTACTTCAATAAGAAGACTTGCCTGAACATTTTGTGCCCAACATAAGAAAAAGAATGGTACTTCCTCATCTATGCGGCCCCTGGATGGGTGGGTGGGGGAGCTTCGGACCGGCACCGCTCCAGTTTCCGAGGTCTGATCTAGGCTATGCTGCCAGGATAGCCAAGGGTCCCCTGTGCACAGGCATGACTGTTGTGTCCATATGGGACACCGAGGGCTGGAGCGACAGCCCCTCAAAGTTCATACAAAATCCCACATTGATGGGGGGCAGCTCGGGGATGGTAGGGGGGGGTGGCATTGAACCGACACTGCTCCAGTTCCCAAGGTCTAATTTTCTAGTGGCTAGCATGGGTGGATAACCAAGGGTCTCCTGTAAAGACATGTGCCACTCTTAATTTTTCGCCCCCGCACGCCAGAGCGGCACTGGTTCAAAGTCACCGTGAACGCAGTGTATGCCCAGCTTTAGTCATGAGTACTTATAGATCTGTGCCATCATTGTTGAGATTGAAAAAATGACATCAGTCCATCAAGTTCAACCTACAGTATTTTGGACCCTTGCAATCCTAATTTTATAATTGAAGTTGATCCAGATGAAGCAATATCCGTTCCAATTCAATATGAAAATGCTCCCTCCTGACTAATGTAATATTTTACTAGTTGACTAGTTGTATAATGGTGTTACAAGTGCCCATTCCCAGCCACTTGCCCAATTCTAGATACTGTGCGTATTGGGGAAATTCCTACTAACCCCTGTGAAACATAGACATAGGTAAACAATGACAGTAGGAAGAAGCGGGCGCTTGGGTCTGTTTTAGCACAAAAGGAAAAAAAATCTCCAAAATGTTATGGTTATACAGTTTATAATACCAACTTAGTGGTTGGCATGTAGAGCTTACGTTTAGTGTGTCTCTGACACATGGCAACCACTAAGTTAGTATTACAAACTGTTTCTTTAGTGCTAGTCAATACTATTAATGATTCCCTTCTGTTGATCATAAAAAAATGGTTATTTTAGTGATAAAATACTTATTTATTTAATATAACTTTACAATATAGAAATATAAAANACAAAAAAATTCAATAATACGAATCCTAAAATCAACTTGATGAAAAGGAGCTGTATTACTTGTCTGCACTCACATTTAGGTAAGCTGTATCTCCAGAAGTCTACAATATTTGTGGATATTCGTGGATTTTGGGGAAAAAAACGGTCCGTGGATGGCCACTTTTTAGTGTATATAAGCCGTGGATGGCCAAATTAAAAATGTAAACAAATGACATTGGTGATCAAGCGTTGATCAACCGATGTTCATTTTTCTACTAAAAAAAATAAAGAAAAAAAACTGTNAAAATGTAAAATATACTTACTGTGCCCAGTAAGCGGTGCCCAGCTCCTTCTCCCTATGCTCTGGTGCGTCCAGTGCAGCCAGAGAGGATGCTGTATATGTGTGACGCCGTGCAATATGGCGAAACCAGCACATAGAGAAGATATGACATCTGGACAGTAAGTATATTTTTATTTTATTTTTTCTCTATTTTTTTACAGGTATTTCTTTATTCCCTTTGTCCACCATGAGAATGACATTGTTCTTGTGGATGGCCCGCAGACAGGGTGATTTTCACATATTCCCGTATTCTTACATGTCACACATTTGTTACAATAGTTAAAGCCTGGTGTATTTCCTTTTCCTAGCCTTCAGAATAATTATCTGCAACGGACTCTTAAACCTCCTTCCTTTCATGGCAGTCTTCTCTTTTTACAGGCTTGGTACATCACATATGTTACCTATGTTACCGATAAATAATAACATATATTATAATGTATATACTCAAGTATAAGCCGACCGGAATATAAGATAAGGTACCTAATTTCACCAAAACAGGGAAAACTTATTGACTCGGATATAAATCGTCCCCCCAGTATCCCCATCATGTCTCTGTCACAGATGCACAGGGGAGGAATGGAGGGGGGAGTTTACATAGCAGTAGCTATGTATATTTTTGTGTTTGAGTAGTGTCTTTATGTAAAAGCCGCTGTTGTGTGAAAGATCCTGTGATTGTTGGTATCACATATTGTGATATCTGCCTGGACCTCAAACACACACTTAGCACCAGCAGTGATTGTGATAACGTGTCTGCGCTTGTCTCTGACACCTTAATAATTTAAAATACCCATTGAAATTGTTCCTATGCTTACTTTCACGCATGGACTAATCGGTGTAATCAGCTGTGGGGCAGCATGGTCTGTTCGAACCGGCAGTGAGAATGCTNTTTGGTTAAAGTTACCCAATCAGTGTTCTTTCTGCTGACCTCATGAAATGACGCATGTTAGCAAGAGCGTGTGTTTGAGTGATAAATGGTGCCAATGCTTGTCTGTGGTAAACTGTGATTAGAGGTGTGAGTGCAGCATTCAAACAAATGGCAAATTAATGCAACAATGGTTGTACTGTTACTGAGAAATGTCAAGTCACATGTATTCTAAATAACATAGTATTGCCCTTTAAAGAGACTTCTCAATTTTTCTTGGGCTGCATTAAGATATGTATTATGTTGTTCTTTCCAAATGTGATATTGTTTGTAAAGTGAGAAATGGAACTTGATATGTTTAGACTGGATCCACACTTTAATACTATTCTTCCATGCACTTACTCCTCTTCTGCCTCTGTCCGCTGAGGTGCGCTGAGTTTCATTTTACACTCTGGAGAATGTGAACTCAAATCTGATTGGTTGCTATGGGAATCATCCCCACTTTTCAATCTCACTGCAATCTTACTGCTTAGTAAATATACCCCTAGGACTCAGATGCCATGGCTATATTTACAGCATACCTAGACAGTGGTCTAGGTGCTATGTGTGCCAAGAAATAAATAATTCCTGCACATAGTATAGTTCAGTAATGTGTGATAAGCTCAGGAAGTTAATAAGCTCCAGTACATCTGATGGCAGGTCATCACGGATAGTACCAGGGCAACACTTCCCCAATGAGGTTCCCGAAACATCAAGGAAGGGAAGGACACAAAAGCGATGTATGGTGTGTTCCAAGAATGATATTCGGAAAGACACGTTTTACCATGGTGAGATCTGCCCCACGCAACCTGGCCTGTGTATTAAAGATTGTTTCAAAGTCTACCACACGTTCCTTGACATTTCATTTACTTTTATCAAATTATTGNCTGCTTTTCCTACTAAACTTTGGGGTGAATCCACAAATTTATAAAAAAAATTACATATTTAATTTTCATGTTCCAAATGTTTAAAAATTATACAAAACACCAGTGGGGTCAAAATTATTACTACACCCATAGATGAGTTCCTTTAGGGGTG
>JABWIB010004004.1:16018-46970 GCA_016617825.1 Platyplectrum ornatum
TATTGTACAGTGTATGGCTGTTTTTAATTCCAATTGGTTCAATTTTCATCCAATCTTCAGATTGCACGATTTATCTTATAGTGTATGGCGAGCTTAATTTAAGGATCAGCATGGGAGGGACTGGAACTAACATTTANTTTGCCTCCTGGCATCTGGGATGAACTTACTCCACTGATATGCATTGTTAATTATCCCCGCTAGTGTGGGGATAACTTATGAAATTATGATAAATAGAGACTTCACAGATTGGAAAAATAACCCTTACCATCTATTTTTTTATTTAAACCTTTATTTAATCACAACGTCACACACATATTCCAAGCATACAAACAAACATTGTAGAGATATTGTCAAACATTGTCAAGATATTAGCAATAACAGTCGGCAAAGTGTATCAAACTATATTATTTAGAAAAAGTCATTAGGGATCCCCTGCCTTTCATGCACCTGCAGTTAATTTACAAANTGATTTGAGCAACCACGACTCTGTGTATATATCCCCCTCCTGTAACCTGGACTGGAACCATTCCTTGTTAACAAAACTAGCATGGATTTGCAGCTTTATATTCATTGGGAGGGTGTCAATATATCCTTTCCAAAGTTCGAAGAAGGAATCAGTCTTTTTGCATTTGTCTATGAGCGTGTCCAGCCAATCCATNCGGAAGACCAGTTTGGGTTTTTCTAAAAATAAAGCATGGGGAGTCGCCGCTGCATCAAGTCACTTTCAGAGCGCCAATTATCAGTAAAATTTGGGCTATATGATGTGGGACTCTACCTTCCTGTGCGACAGTGCTCAGAATGGCCCACTCCATCATCAGAAGTCTGTTAATCAGATAGTGTTCGCAAAGTGCTTGATCTCTAACCAAGAGGGCGTATAACCGGGCTAGCACGGAGGCNATGATGCAAGTCCACTTACCATCTATTTGTAGTTGTGTAACATTATGCAATGGTGTCATTGTCCTTACTGTTCTTCACCCAAAGTTATATGGCTCTGCACACTCCTTCCTTCCCTAGCCAAACAATTACCAGATTGCGTATGACAGATTGCGTATTTCTGCATATACACAGCGCACAAAATACATTTAAAAAACCCTATTATGTGTGCACAACTCATGTGCCTTCTGAATATGTTNTATTTGTTTATGTTAGGCTTTGTTTTAATCATTTATATTAGTTATTTATATTACTTCTCATGTGCCAGCTTAGAAAAAAAAAATGTCAAAGATGTCCTTGTTATCATACCTTTTATTGTGTAAAAAGCTTAAAATGAGAATTAAAGCCAATCATGTGGGATGTTTGTGTGATTTGTAAAGATTTCCTTCCCAGCTGCTAAGACCAGGAAGCCAGATGGTCATATTTAATTGAAAAATATGGCGCAGAAGCTTTTGGACATTGCACCTGCCCTGTTATTCTGCTCCTCTCTGTGTAGTATATATTATACTGCTCATCCCATTCTCCCAACTATACAGAGAGGGATTAGCATTTAATCCATAGATTTATTAAGCAAAAGATCAAGGACAATACATTGTTTGGACTCCCTCTTAACACATAGTTTAATGGAATGAAGATAATAAAACCTTCATGTTATTTGTAATTTTACTTTCATTTGACTTGTTGATATTAAAGTTTCACTTAATCAATTTGTACATATCTTTATTTGGTACAGACTTTAAAACAACAGTAAAATTTTCATATAATTATAATATACACTTCAAAAAATTGGAAGCTGCAAGAGTTTACATCAAGGCATTTATTTCATGGAATTATACATCACAAGTTGAAAGTAGATATTGTCATTTGTATTACTTAAATAATAAAATATGCCTTTCCCTAAACATATGTTTAAATATGGTGCTTATTAGGGTAAGAGGGGTTAGACAGAGGAAAGAGTGGGAGTAATACGGGTGCACACTGCCAGTTGTTCTGATATTGTGATACCCAAAAAGAATGACCTAAAGCACAAAATGTAAAATTAGAAGTTTTAAAAGATGGGTTATATGGGCTAGATGGACTAAGAATATTTCAGCATCCTTACATATTCGAAGACAGACATTTTCAAAATTGACACAGACATTGAGCTATTTATCTAAAAGACTTCCACGTTATAAGTGACAAAGTCAAACAAAATAATTAAATATATATCTCAATTAATAACTACATTAATACATCTGCTAGAGAGCAAACACATTTCATATATCATTGTGGGCGGTTCTGATATTACAGATATCAATATGGGGATAAACACCAAGGAGTGCAATCAGTGGAGGAAATATTCCTTTGCATACTAATCGTCTCCACTACCATATGAAGACGGAAGATTCAAACTGACCAATGAGACAGCGGAGACTACAGAAGCCTGAACTTTGAACCAATGCCTGATGACCTGAGCCTTGTCTACATATTCTAACTAAAAATGTCCTGTAAGAGTACAGGGAAATGGGCAGTTAAGATTTTTCAGCAATGGAAGCTCATTGAATCACAAATGGCTGACGGTTTGGATTTTTGTATTTTTAACTATTGCAATCAGATTAGGATACAAAGCTTATTATAAATCGTACAATACGCTTTAAAACATTGTCCTTATGAATTAAATCTAACTAATATAAATACAAATAAACATTAATATTAATACAGTCTCTCAATTTCTCCTTATTTATTATCATTTTAATACATTGAATGTTAAAGCTATGTTAAAATTATAAGAATTAATTTGAAGACATAATTTTAATTTTGTTAGTTATTCATGTGGGTTTAGGGGCCCCTAGGAACCCAACACCTACTCTGGCCCCTACCCATCACCATCGTACTAGCCAACAAATTGACATTGAAGTTAAGGCAGGGACAACATGACCTTGGATGGAACAGCTTTGGAACAGACCACTCAAACTATTTTCATAATAAAAAAGAAATTGAGTTCCTCCAAAAGTGCAGCAGAATCTGACATGTAAAATAGCTTCACCCCGCACTTGAATGTGAAAACCATCTGTTGAGATGAGATGAGTTTTTCATTAAAATGTTTTCTTTTTTTTAGTTGATGGTAAAGAATCACATTAAGTTGTCACAGCCTCTGTGAAAATATTAATGAAAAGAAAACATATCACACAGCTTTAATACCTGGAGAAGCAAGAAAACTGCATCTGCTTATGCTCTGAATTCCACTTTATCTACAAGGAACTGAAACCCGATAACGCTCATCAAAGCAGCAAGTGGCAGATTTTATGGGTTTTCTCCATGTAAAACTATTAAATATTTCCGATTATATGAGTTTAAATGAGGAGCACTTTACAAAGCTGTATTATCAATAAAGTTTCATGCATCAAATGATATATAATAGAAATTCATTTCAACTGGTCCATTGTTTCTATAAAAATGGAAGAAATNATATACTCTCTACAGCATTATATACAAGCTCTAAAATATTACATTATGGATCCTACAGGTTCAGATTTGGCCTTAGAAATATTAAAACAAAATCCATAAATGAGGATTCTTATTTGCACAATGATACTATATGAGAACTTGTTACCAAATGCCCTATAAAGTGACATTATTACTTCCATCTTTCTGCTACTAATTCATCTCCCGAGATCATCCATCATTGTTTTTACCTCTCCTGGTGTGTCTACAATGTTACTTATAATTGCAAAAAGCCATATTGTAACCTGGATTTTTAGCCCAATTCCACAATAATTCTTGTGTGTGTGGCCAGATACAATTGAAAAAAAAAAAAAACAGCAATAAAATGACACTTAAATGCTATGGCATGATAATGATACTGATCTGAATTACCGATCAATATTGTACCATTAACTTTTCATCAGTGTATTTTGTAAATTATACTCACCTAAAGCCGCAGTGTTGGACATCCAGCTGCCAGAGAGGTGAGTATACGGGGGAGAGGAAGTTCTACTATGATCGACAGGCTGTGTGGGATACCTGTCACTCTTCCCTTGGCTGAAGCCAGTACCGGAGCCTGGGTATGTACCAGGCTCCGGTACAGGCTTCAGCAGAGCTAAAGTGTAGGGGGACAGCTGGGCTTTTACTAGAATGATGATTGTTATGTGAATGGTGTCAATGACAGGGTGGTTTTCCAAGGGGAAAATCATCCCGTTTATCACACCAATTACACTAGAACGATCATCATTCTAGTAAGTGCCCAGCTTTACTGGTCTCTAGTTAGCATCCTCCCTATATCCATTTTTATGCAGAGGGAATACATGTGCCAATTTCCAGACTTCTGGAATTAGTCCTGTACTGCTAAATCAATACCAGAAAAGCCCTGTAATGCATATGGCCGATATAGAGTCTAAGTGAACTTCTCCCTTACAAACGTTGTGACGTCATGATGACACAACGACACAATGTCTTAACGTCACATACGAATTTTGACCCCGTTATTTCTGACGGTGGCTCTGATTGCAGCTTTGATAGGCAGGGGATTGGACTTCAGACATTGATTTGCATAATTAACATCCTCAAGTTGCGCCGGAATTACTGCCATCTCTTTTTCCTTTCCCAGATCAACTGGAACCAAGAAGGCGCCAACTATGCTCTGATAGGAGATCACATTAGTTATAATGAGTTTATTGATTAAACATTTGTTCCCTAAATTGAGGAGCAAGTCTAATACTACAAATGATGTTCTCCCTGCATTTCCATTGTTCCAATGCTTCCCATTACTGCTCTTTTAATTGGGAAATCACACGCCAGTAACATGATTTGTTGATAAACTGTTAAAAGAAGAATAGCAGGGAAAACGTGAAAACCCCGTCCTTGCCAGTGATTTTATATGCCTATAAATATTCTTTACAACTGTGTCATTAATCCACACTCTGTGGGAATTAGGAACACCCAGTCAAATAGTAATCGTTACATGTGTAAATAAAAATATAAACATAACTTACTTAGTACAGTGCTACGTTTGCATATGTGTATTTAATGCACTGTTTACATCAACCTGTGCCACTAAAATTTGGTTTCGAAAACGTTTAAATCATGCAAAGAAGTGTTTTGTTTTATCTAAAATTATTTTAATGAACTATCTGTAAAAACAGCGTATGTGCCAGCTGCTTTGTGTACTCTGTTTTTCAGGCCTGATTTATGAGTTGAAGTATAAGTTTGCATAACTATAATAATTCATTTGCTTATGGAAATATAGTAACATAGAGATAACTATACACTTGAAGCATGATTTGTGTTTGTTTATGATTTTTTAGCTTTATCCAACTTTTAAGTTAATAATGCTTGGATAATGGAAAATATATATTAGTTTAACGTTCATTACATGGGATCTGTTGAAGCTGCTTCTGATACTGTGCTAAACCTCTCATTAACTGGTGTTAAGACCCATACCTACTGTTTTCTGCTACTGCTTAGTCAGGTGGCAACTAGACAGACGTAAAGTCCAAAAATGTTTTTATGACCTAATCTAAATGTCACTGTAACAATTCTGTGCCATTTTAGTAAAAGACAAATTCCTCCAGAGTTCACTAAAACCAGAGGTAGAGATGCTTGTGTGATGAGGTGGCCACCGGTGTGATCAAGTATGGTGGTGACTTGATGCTCTCTCTCTTCTGCCCCGTGACTGCGCTTTTGCTTAAATGCAAGGTGTTGCTAGAGTCAGGGTAAGGTCTGAAGCCATCCATTGCTGTACATTTATCACCCCCCATGCGTACCTCGGTGCGTTTTCCACAGTCTGGATATGGCCCTATATCTTTTTTTAATTAAAAGATATATGGTTATCAACATACAAATGGGTACTGTATAAAACATTTGGTTGTATAGTAATACAGAATATGTTTATGCATAAAGGAATTATCATAATTCAAAGATATAAATATTGTATAATGGAAAGACTGTAATAAAGTATTATCTGCCCCCTAATAAAACTCTTTATTCAGCCTTAAATTAGCACAAATTATTCCCAATAATAGTGCTCTATTTACTCCTATAATACCCTGTTCACATTGCATCCCCTGCAAATCTCCAGAAACACACAGTGCATCCCATTTGCATTTAGCAGTGAGACCCGGGTCCGACACTGTAGACTGCATTGTTGGACCCGGGTATTCAATCAATACCCCTTCTGTTTTATAGGACACATCATGGTTATGATAACGGAGCTTTAACATTTTGATTCAACAATCATTCCATGTGCTAACTAGGAACTTAAACCTTTTTTGCTTTACTGATACCTAACGCTTCTGATGAAAAAATGGTGGTGGCTATATTATACATTTTACATGTAAATAACTTGTATAACTCAGCCCCTAACTCTGAAGATGAAAGAAGTGCCCTAAAATATAATAATAATAATAATAAAAGCATAAAATAATTTTGCATTGCAATGTGAATTTACGCACATTTATTTCAGGAGGATAAAAACGCCATAATAACGTATTCATTGTTCCACATCTGCATAAATGCTTTAAATTCATTATGGGATTTATATGTTCCCATAAAGCATTGAATTACTTAGTTAATGTACTTTCTTTTTTTTAATAATACAAATATTTTAAAGTGGTTTTAATACTTTTTAGACTCTGCACAATGACATTATCCACTAAACAAGGGAACATGTTTGATTTTAATTCAGTTATCAGATTACACCGTAAGGACCCTTAACATGCTCCTTTCAGGTATAACAGGCAATCTTCATTTCACATAGAGGCATTAGCGCATCATTTGGTTTTCACAAATACACGCAAAACTTGAAGGAAATAAAAGAAAAAAACAAAAACGTCCAGGCTTCAGTGTTTTGCAGGTGAAGGGTTTAAATGTGCTTAGTGTGTGAAAAAGCACCATTATGAGCAAATGTGTCTCATATTACCCAGTCAGCAATAATAAGTAGAAAGAGGCTGATGAAGCGTCTTAGTACTTTCATACAAGCTAATTGAATTCATTTCTTTAGGCTTAGTAGCACTATATTCATAATTAAAACAATATTTTTTTCCTTTTGACCTGAGCTCCTAACATTTGGCTATGACATTTACTTACAGGAAAACGAAGCACATTTGGAACTTGAAAAATGTTTCAAAACATGTGGTGCAAAGTCATTGTGGGGATTCGCCAGACACCAATGGGAAGGTAACTTATTAGACTGGGACGTCACCACTAACCACAGCTGGCGACGTTCAGAAGGACTACTCAGAAGGTCTGGTGGTGAGCCAAATGGGGCTAGCCAGGCCACTGAATCCAAAAAGAACCCATGGCGAAGGCAGAGGGAGCAGTCTGGCATGTTGAGAAAGACTAAAGACCAGCAGTACAGGTGGGAAGCAGAGCAGTCAGTCAGTGGAGGACTAGAGCAGCCCAGTGCACTTTTAGTCCATGAAAAGGAGCTCTTCTGAGGAGCTCTTTTGACTTGTGGGCCTGAACTTGTACAGCTGAAAAAAAAGAATTTCTTTCCAAGTCGTCGGGATTCAACGCTGGATGCTAGGGAAGCTTCTACCTTCCGAACAACAGGCAATTGTAAGCAGAATGCTTAGACATCCTTAGGCCTCTCACCTTTGTGCAAAGTAGACATCTGTGATCTGGTGGACCTATGCTCAGCCTTTTGTTACAGGCCGTAACTTACACGGGTGACCTCAGAACAGACACAGAAGAGTCTTGGAAATTTCCTTTTCCTACCTTGTTCCCTATGTAGATCCAACTATTGCCACTGGTGACGATGTGATGTATTGGGCAGCAATGCTAGTTAACGTCATAGTTTGTTGATCCACACGATCAGCTTCCTTATGAAAGTTAAGGTAGGATTCTGGAGACACATAATTCCAGACCTCTGAGTATGCACGGAGATCTGCATTCAATCCCATCCATATACCTACTTATGGTATTGGCAAGACAATAGCATTGGACTTGATCCAGACCTCCAGGGTATTTATCTCACCTCTCTTTACCTTAACTTTCTTACCGGAGTTTATAACCTTACATGAAGTTCCTTACATAAGCAGACCTACACAGATAGCTAAACTGCTGCCCCGCTCGCCACAGTTTGCATGGCTATCCCTGCCTATTGGGGATTAACCATGCATAAAATGTAAACCAGCCCCCCATACAGATAATCAAACAGAACATTGTTCCATACGTTCGACTATAAGATAATATCATCTGGCACACGCATGCGCAGATGTTACAAATGACATGATTTGACACGCTACTGGCATACATCTGGAACTGGTCGATCATTAGCAAATCATAATGAAACAGCAAATGGCTTGTTCTTATAAAAGACATGATTCTGTAAACAGACGTGAGTCTGGTATGTAGAGATGTTACTGAGATGTCTTAGCTACTTGTCAATGAAAAACCTTAATTAAAGAATAACAGCCACATGCTGACTACCATGTTCAAGGTTCCATTACATTAGCAGAAGCACATTGCTCTTCTTTTTCTAGAGTTGTCCATTTGCTTAGTAAATAGGTAGTTTGGTGCTTTGCTCACTACTGGACATTTCTTCTCTATATTTGCTGTAGTCATAGAACTTTGCCGATACAGAATTGGCACTTCAACTTACTAGGTTCCGCAGCTGAGATGGGAAACAATAGTAGTAAGCCGTACTCACTATCTACCACCATCTACACACATTTCAAACTGCTTTATTCTCTTCTAATGCAGACAACTCGGAATACCTGTAGTAATATCTGGGAAGTTCCAAGATATTACTGACAAGGCAGCTATAGGTCTTGGTGTGGCTATGGATGTGCAGACTAATATGTTACAGGACTGGGGTCTGACATTTAATATCATGAATGGAATTCTGTTAATTTCATTACAATGAGCATGTAACCACATTTTGCTCTCCGATATTTCAGGAATACTTTCAGGACACACAGACATCTAGTTTAGGTCACTTTTATTATTTTCATTTGTAATATGTAATACCCTGATGCCATAAATCCTGTACACAACATTTCTTATTTATGTTCCTGGACGGAGGAGGACACATATACTAGAAGATCTGGCAAAATTGTTGTCAGTTTTGAGCTGAGACTAAACAGAACAACAGGGTCTCAAGTCTGAAACAATAACAGAAGTAGAAGGAAAAATGATGAGGCAAAAGATCTCAAAAGATTTAGAAGAACACACACTGTATGATGCATAAAAGATGCACAATATATGTATTAACCATGGAAAATGATACCTCGCAATGTGCACACATTTATGACTCAGTATTACTCTGCTTTGCATGTATTATCATAATTGTATTATCATAATTGTTTTGACCACCCTGGTTTCTCTTACCCTGAACTGCAACTAATTCATGTGCTCTCTACAAAGTTGACCTTACCCTGTGACTTTAATTAGCCTCGTTTTCCAGACTCTGACATCGGCTAGTCTCCGGGTCTATTCTTTTGTCTGGACCTACTTCCTAGATCATCAGACAGGGCAACATTTCCATATCTGAGACTTTTATTTCAATTCCATTAGTGTGCCTTATACGTTCTGCTCGAGTCTGTATACAGAATTATTATATTCATTGTGCAAAATAATAATTCCTGGCCATGAAGCTATTGTATATATTCTATTAACCATAATGGTAACATTCTAAACATGACAGCTCATTAACTGTAAAATAATTATTCTAATTAATAAAAATGGACCTGATCCAAACCTGATCCAATACTTCACATAAGTTTCTTAAGTAGATTGCTGTAACATCTGCGCATATGTGCATCATTTGAGGATTGGGTATTGTATAATCCCCACACTGTTAGCGGTGATAGGAGGGGATAAGCATGGATTCCCAGCGGGATTTTAAGGTAGCTTCTAGACATTTTAGTGTTCATAACCTTGTACAAGGTAAGGGTGGGAGAGTGGTGGTCACTCACCTCTCATGTGTGTAAGACCTCAATGTTATTGTTATATTATTGTTATTATATTTATTAGATGTTATTATTTAATTAATAATTATAATAATTTCCTTGTATTATAGGAAATGACTAAATAACCTAATTAATGGAATTCCCTTAATGTAATCAGCTGGATCCTCTGGCTAGTTTGCCATAGAGAACAATTCTGACTTGTGTGTTAGTTCACCACTCGCATTACATGTCCCTTTCTTGCATATTTGAGCTTTCAAACAAACACTAAAGTGAACATTTTACGCCTACAGTGAAACAGAATATCATATTTAGCCAGCAGGCCAATACCTTGTTCTATTATTATATAACTATAAGATAGTGCACCTCTCTGAAGGCTTTGTAAGATATAATAGGACTTGAGTCTCACCATTGCAGCGTGATCTGACATTTCTTAACATTCTTCTAAAAAGTTATTTCTATAATATAGCCTCCAGGTGTCACTGTGTTCACTGCTTCATATGCAAAGAATCGCCTATTGGACAGAGGTGGCACATCCACCATGACCCATATAACTGAAAGATACATATTAATAAAACAGCATGTTAGCATGGTGTCTTTTTAGAAAAGAGATGTAGGAAGATAACAGATGATTTCACCATTCTCCATATATCTCGTTCCTGGAAAATAACAAAATGACAACACTGGAGAAATCAATTATTTATCCAACATTGTTCTGCATGTAGGGCCACCACCAGACTTTGGTCCCTAGTACAGCAACTTCTTGCGTGCCATCTATATATTATTATTCAGCATTTAGGGCAGTCGAGTGCTCCAATACTTTGTAACCCAACCCTCTGCATCAACTGTAACTACTTCTTTTTCCATAGGTTCTTAAGGTGTCCACATTAGAGTTGGGGGTGCTGAAATGGTGGGTCTCATTAGGTAAAGCTTTTCAAACAGAAACACATTTTTAAACGAAATTCCCTTAATATAAGCTAAAGCTAAATATAGCTTATGTTCAGTCCTAATATTGAATTGTATCTGTAATTTAAGTGGCTTATACAAGTAACTTATGTAAATGAGTTGTGGCGTAACATCTGCGCATGCAGTTCCGTATACTTTATGCATGCCTATTCCTTGTGGCACCCTTGTAGGCAAGGGTAGGCATGGTAAATAGTCTGTTGGGGTGTTGGTTTAAGGATCCACGTGGACCTGCTTCCTTGCGGTACAGACAGACCTCTACTTGTAAAAGCAGACATCCGTGTGGAAGGAGAAATCATTGAAATCTGGATCCAGTCCATTGTTTGTGAATATTTGATTAGTCATTTGTGCAGAGAGACAGTTTTATACATTATTAGATCCACAACAGTGTTAATATTCTTATTATTAATATTCTAAATAATAATAAAAATCATAATAACAATAATCATAATAATACAAAAAATGGTCAAATTTCAGACTGTGTAGATATTGTGTTTGTCTTCTGAAAGTCATTGGGTGGACAGGGAGTACAGGGGCGTCCTCCATATAACTAGGAAGCACAGTAAGAGGTATTTAAATAGTACAGTTACTGCCTGGTACCATACACTGTGTTGGATCACCCTAATTTTTTTAATAAGGATGCTGCAAATAAGTTAAGGTAGAGTTGCTGTTACAATTGTCAGTGCATTTGGAGGTAGGAGGTTGTCTCCCCTCACAAGTATGTCTAGAACTGTTACATACATTCATTTATTAAAGATGCCATTTCATTATTTCAAAAATTAGCCACTTAATAAATGTATAAAAGTGAATGTGTTTCAAACATTTTGTTTCCTCCAATGACCGGTAAATTTTCCCTAATGACTGTTGACTTTTCTTTGCTATTGAAGTTTGTATATAAAATGTGCAAAGTGCCTGAAGCCGAGTATCTGATGAATATAGAATGAACTGTATATATTATCTGTATCGGGGCTGGAGGGGAAGGATGTGGCTTCCTGTGTCACAGATTCCCAGCTTCTGTCTCGAGCAGGTACACAAAGCTTCCTTTTAATATGCTTGAAGCGAGCGGTGAGATGAAACATGTCCACTGATGGTTAACAGATCTCTCCCTGTAGACTCCTTCCCTTACAGCCTGGCATTTGTTTACACTGTGTGAACTTTTTTCCTTTACCATTTCCTGGACCATACGAATATTAAACAGTCATCATGTTGATTGTCATATCCCTTAGCTTGAAACATCATTTAACACTTTTATATATTAAATCCACTTGTCAGTCTTTTTCCACTAATTAGCTGGAATATTTTTCATATGTTAAATTGTATTTATTGTAGGAATATGTGCAAGTCAATAAAGATATGTATTGTTTCCAACATGGAATCCAAATTATAATGTGAAACTTTGATGCACTTTGATGCATAATTCTAATGTCATTGATGCCCAAAACTGAGCAACTTTACCCTGGGGAATCCTCCAATTATTGGCATCATTCATTAGAACAATCATCGTACAAGCCAGCTGTCTCCCCACTGCTTCAACTTTCTATTGCCTCTGTTAAAGACTGTACTAGAGCCTGGTACATACCCAGTACATATCCAGTCCATATCCAGTGCATACCCAGTCCATACCAAATACATACCAAGTGCATACCCAATACATACCCAGGCTCTGGTATAGGCTTCAGCTGAGGGGAGAGGAAATAATTTTTTGAATGACAGGCATCGCACCCCAGATGGGGTTTCTGTCAATCATAACAGAACTTCCTCTCCCTATAGTCACCAGTCCGGCGCTAGATGGCTGCGACTCTGGGTGACTATACCTAGAGTATGTATTTTGAAATCTTTTATTCAGTGCAGCACCCAGCACACTGTTTAAAAGATAAATGGTAAGATAACTTTCCCAAATAGCTTCTCACCTTGTGGGGCTCACCATAACATCACCTGAATCTAGTACCATCTTGCAGTTTTCTTCATATTCACAATCTATGTATTTGTTCCCCTGTACCTTGCATAGATTACATTTACCACACTTCTATTAGTTCTGCATAAGCTTCAGACACAATTCATTTGACCTTCCAATATAAGTCATATAGGTAGACAACTTATATTTATTTTACAGGATTACAGATTTGTTTCTCCTAAGAAAAACTGGTCGGGATCACATATAAATTCTAGTTCTTGTCACACATAATTGTTTCTTTTAAATGTATAGAACCCAGGAGAATTTAGGAATTAAGAACAAATAACATTTTATAACAAGCATTAATGCTTTATGGATGAAAAACAGGTGACTAATAAAAACTTACAAACTGACAAATGCAGCAACACAAATGTATTCAGATTTTTACCCCCAGGGAATATTCATTATGAAATAAATAAA
This sequence comes from Platyplectrum ornatum, assembly GCA_016617825.1. Lineage (NCBI taxonomy): Eukaryota > Metazoa > Chordata > Amphibia > Anura > Limnodynastidae > Platyplectrum > Platyplectrum ornatum. The sequence continues at coordinate 29,174 of JABWIB010004004.1, forward strand.
AAATAAAGATGGTGCACTCAAAATATCTACAGTATTCAATTAAATCATTAAAATCTCTTAGTAAACACTAAGTAAACACTTTATTAATAATTATAGCAACATAATTTAGAACACAGGATCAAAGTGTAAGAAAGTAAGAGTGTAAAGTTACTTTATGTAAAATGAATGAGTGTTTGCATGCAGGGAGAATACTTTATTGTTGCATGTTGCACACAGATACTGACCAGCGTTACTATTACACTGTTATTACACTTGTGCTGGAAACATCATCTCTCAACACTAATACTGTTTACAACAAATGGGATTTACCTCCACTGCAACTTAACATAATTTTGTCCAGGTGTACCTTCACACTCTTGGATATGGTCCACAGTCTGTAAGTCTGCAATTTATAACAATAACACAATAAAACATTTTAAAATATTCACCAAATGCTCGGCTTTAGGGATGTTTAAGTCTGTAACAATAACTAGAGAGGACAGAATTTGCCATCCCTACCCTACACCTATATACTTTCCACTTCTCTCAGACATTGGGGAAGTCAATGTATGAACTTGCACATGAGAGTGTAAGAGTGGTGACCACAAGAAGGAGAGGAGAAAGTACTGATGTAAATGTGAATACTTTAGCAGTGCTCGAAGTGGCCGGTATACGCCGGTGTATACCTCTTCTCCCCCCGCTCCTTTGTATTCGCCATACCGCCACCTCAAAAAACCCACTTCGAGCCACCTTAAGCATCTGAAATCAAGCAATTCAAAAAGAAAATACGATTCCTCAATAATTGGATTACACCCTATAGGTGATGGGTACTTTCTTACCCCGGTCAAGGGCTAACCTTTAATAACTGCACACAGGATCCATTATATCATACTGAACTCATAGACAAGTATCTCATATCAAGTATCCATCTAAGTAGTGGATGACAAAGAAATGATACAGCAGTTTGTGTCACTCCCAGGGATAAAATGTAAAAATGTTAATACATGAAAATGAAAAATACATTATTATTATTATTATTATTGTTCAATTATACATTTGTATTCTTGGACAGATCATCTATGTACTGTTTACTGTACCAATAATTATATTTTTGCTGAATAAATAAATAGAACCACTGTAATAATTTACTTTCATGTAAAGGCTTTAGAGGATACATGATTTAAATTAACTCTGCCCACTTTTAAGGATGGATTCGTAACAGCAATATGACATGCCTATCTTGCTTGCCTTGTTGATATTGGCCATCCTTTAAAAACCAAATTTTCAAGTTTGCAGAATATAAACGCATATTTCTTTCCACCACATCATAAAGCTTTACCACTACTTCACGTTTAACATTAATCATTCAATGATGTTCCTGTAATGATAGCAAGCAAGCCCACAGAACGACCAGTGCCAATCTCTATTAGTGCATTCTGTGGAAACCATCTCTGTCTGCGTTTTGCTATAAATCAAGAAATGATTTTTGTGCAAATGAAATCCAGCAGGGAGACAGCGACTGTGACTGACATGTATAAAAAACAGAAATAAATATTATTGCAAGCGGTTCTTAGAGCGCTTTTTAATCACACATATATCATGTGGTAAACGTGGCAGAGACACATGTCGTGGTTTAAAAGAGTATGTGCGGTAAGAGCTACAAGTTAAGCCTCGGACTGGCACAATCCCATCTCTAATAGCATCATGTGATTGATGGGCAACGCTGACTTGCAGATTGCATTGTAAATCTTTATTACATTAATCAATGAAAAACAAGCAACTAAAAACAGATAAAACAACAAACCAATAGTAAGGCATACTTGTCACTTAACAAAACAAGGATGATTTACTGTAACCTCCATGGAGGCNTCAGTAACCCTCAGCCCATATGGGCCTAAATACTATATTACTAAGCTGCAGGAGTGGAAAGTGGGGATGCCCATAGCAACCAATCAGATTCAAGCTCACATTCTCCAGTATGTAAGGATCTTGTATCTGATTGGTTGCCATGGACAACATCGCAACTGTTCCCACCGTTTAGTAAATTTAGGCCCTGGTATATCCCAGAGTAACATATTAACATAGTAGTTGATGTTGAAAAAAGACGTCAGTTTTATAATTGAAATTGATCCAGTTTAAATATACAAGAGCTCCCTCCTGACTAAGATAATAAATAACTTACCAGAGTCTACTTGCATCGCCATAACTCCAGCATCAGCACTGTTTATAGGCGCTACCAGGGACACAGAAAGGGAAGGAACTGGGTACTAATTGGCCAGATGTTGGCACTGATGCTTAGGGTTAAATTTAGCAGCAGTTTTTTTTTAAATGGGGGTTTCCATATTACCATAAATAATAATAAATCATAAAAAAGTATCTTAACTTCACTAGTCTATACAATGTTGCCCCCCAACATCGATATTATTTCCAGAAACAAAGGATTAGCTGCTCTGTAACTGCATGCTAATATAAGTTTAAGTTTACACTTTGGGTAGAAATTTTAGACTGACTTTGTAGAACAGGTAGACAGACACTATGTACTAGGCCACATGCGAACTGCCACGTATGCAAACGGGGATATGCCATACCGGCACTGAAAAAATACAAATCTCCATTGACTTCAATTATATTTAGTTTTTTTATGCCATCACTTCTGAATGTCCATACCCCCACTTCTAAATTTCCACTTCGACCACTGATTTGACTTAATAAAAAAAAGCTGAGCCTTGCAGAGACTTCTGACCCACCTGACCCCAGTGCCTATTCGTGCCCATGCCTTAGTTCTTCTCTGGGAAAGTCATAATTCACAATCCTGGATGTAGAAATCCTCAAATAATGACAGATTTGAAGATACAAAATACAACTCTAGCAAAAAGAAAGCACTATATGACACAACCAGAGCAAAGTGAGGTGAGTGAGGTGAGTGAGGTGAACATGATGCAGAACATACAGCTGAATCTTTTAATATCTAATAGAAAAATAAACCTGATTCCTGGGGAATTGATATGATTGGTCCCAATTCTCATTGCTTAGGAAGCCATTGGTCCATTCATCAAGTAACATCTAGGTTGTAAGCACTATGGATGGTTCCAACCTCTATGTAGGCAGAGGCGTAAGTGTTGGTTTTCAAACCTCTTGAGGTTCATTAAGCAAGGTAAAATTAGAGCTTGTCTTATAGTCATATGTAGTTTTAGCGTATCAGAAGGCATCATTCTTTTGAACCTAGTAACATTTTATGACTGAAATGGTGTGCATGTCTAAAAAAAAAATCTTTGGAGTATTTGTTTAACTCAATACATGAACAATGCGGCATCTGCAAACATCATTAATTTGAATACAGAAAAAAGTAAAAAATAAGATTCCATCCATTCTTACCTCTACATTGCAGTTCCGTAAGTCTTTCTTCCTCTGCCAATCTAAAGTTACATGTTGGATAGCCTTTACTTTGACTACCTCATAAAAGGGGCACATAAATACTGGCATGTGTTATTCAGATGTACAGTCCCTGAAGTCCGATATTTATATATGCAAGTGAAAAATATCCCTTGCGAAGTACTGAGACCTCATTTTAACAGTAGCAGAATCTATAATTTATTTTATCCTGGAAAGTCTTTGTTATTTCTGGCTACAAAACATTCATCCTTTCATATCTTTAGATAACAACACCAATATGATGTCAGCAAATCTTTGCTCTTAAAGAGATCCATCTGGAACCAGTGGACAATACTTTTTGAGTGATGACAGCATAGCATGTTTTTATACTTATCATTGTAATTGACTAAAAAAACCATATTGCTGGAAAAAGGATCATCAGGTATTGTTCAACATAAAAATAAATGTGATATAAAGTATGGTTGGAAATGGAAATATATATTGTTATGTTGAATGTGAAATTCAAGAGTCAGTTTAATTAATGGTCCACGATTTAGAAATGGTTTAGTAATGTTAGATATATGTTAAAATATATAAGATGTACCCCAGCTCGTTCATCTTCACAGGATCTACAACTTTCTTCTACACTAAACAAATGCTCTGATGGTTACAGGACTTCTCCCATGCTGCACTCTGGAATAACCATCTTCACCGGTTAAGATTATGTTTTACTATCCAAACAATTAAACACTCCGTTCAGACAAGCTTCAACATTTTTCTTCAATACTTCGATATAATAACTAGGCTGGCGGAGACGCGAAGATTCGCAGATCTGCGCATGTGCAGATCGGCTCTGAATCGGCTCTGCGACTCCGGCATATGGTAATGAGAAAAGGGGCGTTCCACTTTCATTTAATAATAATAATAATAATAATAATATTATTATAAAGGATACAGGGCCTCCACCCAGCATCCACATGCAGATACCCTATGGACAATTACCTGCTTCATTAAGTGTAAAAAAAAGTTTAAAAAAATTACATAAAAAATATTCATGTTAAAAAATGAATAATTGTGTATATATCTTTTAAAAACAGTAGTTCATAAAAGCCAGCCGTAGTTGGGTACTGGTTGCCGGCTTTTATGAAAGCAGCTATTGCTGCATTCATATATTTGCCAGAGCCACTGCGCCACTAAGACAAGGGCAGGGATGAGGGGCATATGGCCTGCCCCGCTCCCTACGCATGCACACTGCGGCCGCCAGAAACTCTGAATCAGGTCCTAGGTATAAGAGGGAGAGCACTTTGAAATTAGTTTCCTAATTAGTTTATTATTGTCATAGTAGTAATTGAGGTCTGTGCTGAAAGTGACTTTGATTATGAATGTTAGTTCATCAGGAAGATGTGTGTGTTAATTCTAGAAAACTGCAGACTGATAAGAAACAGATGGCGACTTATGACTTGTTAAAAGCTTAAAGGCTGAGTGGATGACTTTTATGAGGGGATGAACAAAACTATTTTGTCATAAAAATGTATGGGGCAAGAGAGGTAAGATTAAAACAGAATAAAGCATTTTGTGGAGATTAGAGCTTTCTGTTATTGTTAAAATCCTTTTTATTAGTTACTATTTTAATTCCATTTCTAATGTTGAAAACAGGTCATATTTATAATGAAATCACATTTTGTCTCAACAGAAAGTTTAAAAAATTTGTTAAAAGAATTTAGTCTGTTCATAGTTTGTATAAATGTAAGTTTTAATTACTTGTTTGTAATTTTTATTGTTTAGAATTTGTTATTATTGTTATTAGGAATACAGTAGAACAATATATTCTTACTGCCTTCGGACAAGAGTCTGAAATAAGAGAGAAAAGTTACCCCTGGGTAAAACCATGATGAGTTTCAGGAAAGTAAGAGGAATGTTATCAGGGAGATTTCGTACACAGATATTGACCAGCATTATTTAGATTTAGGCTAGGAAACATCAGCTTTTATCTCTAATACTGTTTCCAACAGATGAAATTGATCATAGGTTCGCCCAGGTGTAACTTTCTTATGTTACTTACAAACTCCAATCAGATTCGAGTTCACATTCTCCAGTGTGTAAAATAAAACTGAAAGCTTGAATCTGATTGGTTGCCATGTGCAACATCTCCACTTTCCAATCTCACTGCAAACTCGCGGCTTAGTAAATATACCCTTGGATCTGGGACCTGGTTCATACCAGCGCATTTACCTGGCAATAAATGACACAGATGCGTGCGCAAAGCCTACATCCGTGTCCTTACGAATCCGTGATAATTAAATGAGAAAAGGGTTGTTCCTCATTTAAATATTTGCTTTTCTAGGGATTATCCCTGTTAATTTAGCCAAAACTTACATCATGTCCTGACATGGTGTAAGTTGGCCATAGTAGTAATTGACAATTAGCTGCTTCTTAAAACCTACCAATGGTTTAAAAAAATTAAAAAACAAATAAATATACAAATAAAAATACATTGTGTCTCCCCTGCGGTAAATTTTAGAGCTGCATGTTTCTGGAGAAACGGGGGATGTATGGGATAATTACAGGGAGAGAAAATGTAGTTGGATCCATACAAGGAAAAAAGATGGACTGGGGCAAACAGGGATGATAAAAAAAAAGAATAGGAATATTGGGGGGCATAAGAATAGGAGCACTATGGGGCATAAAAAACAATGAAGACATAAAAAATGTAAGAATAAAATAAATAGGCATAAACAGGGTTAAACTGGAGAACAGTAGGCACATACAGGAGGACAGTGGTCATATACACGCTTAAATGGGAAAACAATTGGCACACACAGGGTTAAACATGAGGACAGTGGGCACATATAGAACAATAACGAAACGCGTCAGCCTCTTTTAAAGTTACAAAAGTTACACATCGATTCATACCACCTGTTTCTGAAATAGCTTTGCTTGCAAAATCTACTATATAAGAAGAAAAAAGTTTTCCTTAGCAGAACTATTACCAGTGGATGATTATCAATAAGAAATGTTAGCCAGACCCGGGAATTTTAACCAACAGTGGGGAGCAGGTGCACACGCTTTACTGCTAGGTGTAATATACTGGCAGCATGAATGAACGTTTTGAATGACTACAATCCATCTTTAGAAGCCCAGAGAGAACTATACACTCAGCAATCCATCTACTGACAATAGCAAGCTGCGCCTGCTGAGCGTGACTACGGGAAGGATTTTCCACATTGGGAGAAGTGGTAACACTTGCCGTTTCAGCTAATTATGAGTGACACAGTTACTGGAGATATAATATTGGTCTAAATTCTAGCTGACCTTACTCCATTGATCTGCTGCACAATATTATGATATATNATTAACCCGAAGACTATTTCTCCATTAATAATATACATCCCCTACTTCTTTAAACATTGGACAACTGATGGAAGTTTATTAAATGAATGAACATCTATATTCAGCCTCAGTAATTCAGACACAGTCTCAGACTGTCACATCCATTACTTACCTGCTCCTCCACTGTGCAGCCCAGATAATGTCTCCTTCCTCCTTCACAGGGGCGTATATACATGCCTAGGGCCACCTCTGTACACATTTATCATTTATACACATATATATATATATATATATATATATATATAATATAATAGACATGCTGTTATATACTTACAGATTCTACAGGCGTCTGCTTGGGGGAAAGTGTCCGGCTGGCGGCGCGCTCTCCTGTTACTATGACATGACGCCAACCTGAGGTCACCCTGGCGTCTGTATATACACAAATCTGCGGCTGCCAGGGAATCATCACTATAGCTCTCTGGCAGGCCAAGGAAGCCATAAGCAATGGTGGCGGCGGCAAGTGAGGCCCCTATGGTCCCATGACCCCGCGGGCCATAGGCGGCCACCTAGATGGCCTATGCCTTTGCCCGCTCTACTCTTTCATGCTTATGAAGGCCACAGATGCCAGCCTAATAGACTAATAAATCTTAAATGGTTTCTTTTATTATTTTCTTTACACAGGCCGAATAAGGCCTGAAGTCCCCGGGTGCTGTCTTCTCTTGGTGCCTGTTCTGTTTTTTATTGTTTTATTTTATATTGGGCGGCCTCATTTGTCCTGTGGCCTACCGGGAAAGTTGCCGGAAGGATATATGGCCAATTCACCCCTGAATTCCATATTTGACACAAAGCTTGACTTTTACAACCAACATTCGGACACTTAATTCCCTGTTCGCGGCATGCGCAGTGCGATCACACAGTCCGTTTACGTTCACACACTAATTATTATAACTAAATCAGGTCCAGTAAACTCACATTTTTTTTATTTTCTATAAACTTGTAATGTCCCGGAAAGTGCTCAGTGCTTCATTCTTCCAGTTCAGAGCGAGATTGCATTAGAATACCTAAGATTCCAGCAGTAACATCTCCTGGGAAGGAATGAGTAATACTGCCAGCCAAAACACATGTGAAAGGACACATTCATAGTGAAAATACTTTCTGCAAAATTTAAATCGTAGGGTCAAGCAAAAAGGCTATGCCCATGTAAATAAGCCAGGGCATGATGGAGGCTTACAGAAACACATTATTGTTATAACAGACAGTTACCTAACTAATATTTCTGAACTGTTTAATAAAGAGCTTTGAATAAATTATGGTTTCATTACTGCTATAATCAGTTTACTGCACAACCATAAATTGGTGGAGGATGAGGGACCACATCCACATTTTAAAAATTAGAGGAAAGTTACACCTGGGCAAAACCACGTGAATATCAGGAGAAGTCAAATAAATGATCTTCTTTGCATGCAGGGAAAATACATTGGCCTAAATTTACAAAGCAGTGAGATTGAAGTGGGGAGGTTGCCCATAGCAACCAATCTCCCTGATTTGTTTTTGCCTCATGTACACACATACTTATCATACTTTTACTTTTATTTAGACTTGGGCTAGGGAATATTTTGCCCAAGTGCAACTTTCTTCTCTTCTTATTTTTAAACTCTGGTTTGGCCTGTCTGCATGCTGCCAGGAGTTCTGTCTTTTTTTTTATTCCAGTTGATAGGTGATCAGTGTACACCTTGTTTAGACCTATTTACTTCTATTCAAATACATGGGCAGGTTTCCCAGTGAAGCTGCTGATTGGTGGACTCCTGTTTAAATAGCCTGCTACTCCCAGGTGCTGCACCCATTGTTAAGTATCTGCAACTACCTGCTACCTTGATTATCTGTGTTCTGTCCAGGCCTGCTGAATCTATATGGTGGGTGCTTGATCAGCTGCACTACTACCCTAGCTCTGCTAGACAAGTTCCCCAGTTATTCCATCTGCTCGCGACACTGCTATTCATATCTTTGCTTGTTATGCACTATATTCTTCCTGGCTATATATATATATATATATATATATAGACCCTGTAAGCTAATTGCAAGTATGACCACCAAGGAATAAAGTTGCATAGTTATTCTAATTATTCTATTATTATTATTATTACTGTTAAAACCTGGATTACACAATATCCCCCATTAAATGTATTTTTAACCACTCCCCTCAGATTAACGATAATGAGGGTTACCATACACATAACATTAACATTTGCAACACCAGGACACAGAAACTCTCAACGTTACAGAAGATATGGATCAAGATAGTTATAACACACTGCATATTGTAATAAGAAGGTACACCCGATGATGAATGTATGCTAGAATTATAGCTGGGAGTTTTTCATGAGGATATAGCAACAGACAATTCTGTTGTTACTTAAATATGATTTAATATAATATATCAAATCTATACTGTACATTAGACAAATGAATGTGGATTATTATTGACAGAATCCGTCCATCAGTTATAATATTATATGATAATTATTCATAATAACATTATAAGGTACTGACTTGTGTTTTTTTTCTTTTGGAATTTGGGCTAGGTACTGGAAGCACTCTAGAGGTACTCGGGGTGACTGGCCGTGTTTGTATGGAGGTATCAGCCATATTTAATCATAGTTAAGAGCCAAGCNCATATTTAATAAAAGTCTGGATGCAATATTTAGAAATTCTATCACAATTAGTGCAAAAAGATTCCTTTTCTTTACAGATGTCATCTCACCATTCTATCTATCATGCAAAGAAGCTTTCTCTCCCTTTAACTACACTGATATATAGGATTGGCAACACTTTTTATCATTACACATCTATACAGGTAAATGTATACCTCATGTAGTCACGAAAGCGGTGCTTTGGCTCTTTAATATCACTGCAGCTCTAAGGACAGTCATACTGCTTTAAAGATTGCCTGTACTGCCCTATTGTTCATGCTACTCGTACAGTGGGACAAAATATAACATCAATGCCTGTTTCTTGTTGGACCCAATATATAGCGATTAAAGAAACAATGGCATATCGGCAAAATAATGAGGAAAGCAATTTCATGTAATAGTGGTTCCAGAATTGAAATTCAGGTAATATTGTGTCACAGGAGAGAGTTACATGCTCAGCTGTCCTATATATCTTACTATTTTCACCATGAAAGTAGATGTGTGCCATTTCCTGTTCTCACATCCACATTACAAGGGGGGGTTATGAAAGAAGTAATACCTAATATATTCTGGATAGAGGTAGCCCAGCATTGTGTCATGGTACATGCTTCCCCAGAAATTGCTGTTCTTCCTTATTAGCGGATCAGCTTGTGAAGAGGAGATGCCATGGGGAGGTAATCGGGGGCTTAGAGCACAGCCTCAGACACACGGCTTCTGAAAATACTTTGTAGTCAACACTGGACACTAGAAGGGAAGTGTAGCACTCTCATAACATAGGTTTTCTAAATTAAAACAATACACAGCAGCCTATAAATTCATGATATGACAAGAACAGTAAACTGCACATAGTAAATCACCATGACCCATACAGCAGAAATATTAAGGAGACTTTGCAACCTCCACCATTGTAATGCAGGGAAGTATGCTGATGGTAGTATAGTTCATAAGACCATATATTAGGTAAGCACACTTACAGCAAAAAGAACTACGTGCATAGTGATTAGGGAACCTATTTAGTAAACACGTTGACAAATAAAAGGTAAAATATACTATTTTATAGATGTTTTAGTTAAAAAAAATTTTTGCTCAAATGTATAAGCGCAAGTCTGCCGATGCCAGATAACTGTTATCACAGCGTTAAGAGATCCCTAGAGGTACTACAAAAATGGATCACCCACAAATAATACTGAATAGACCGCTTATACCTTCAATCATATCAGGGCGCATTCATGCACAGTTTAATTTCATTAAATTAAAATTAGATTGAAGTGTTCAGAGCTATATGTGTGTATATATATATATATATATATTTTTTTTTTTTTGTCATAGGACTAGTTTCAGACTTCATAAAAGGGGGCATTTTGAGATCCTAGGATGCAAGTTAAAGGTGTAATGTTGGGCATTACATTTTGCAGTACGTAGGTACAATATATGCTTTACTCTTTCCAGACTTTTAACCATGAGACCAGATAAGAATTGTTAAGGTAGTGTCTTCAGCTTGGAGCTGTTAATGTGGGAAGTATGCTTGTATTAGAGGCTGAATGTAGTCCATTATTATATAGTTACACTAGTGTCACGTAGACGCAACCAAAGCATACGCTCTGTTCTGGTCCAGAAAATGTATGCATCCTGCTTGAACACATTCCTCCCCTTGGGCTGGATCCTGATCCCATACGGGCAGTGGGTGTTTGGGTGAGAAACACCCCTGTCACTCGCCTTCTTGTCAGCTCGTAAAAGCAGAGGTCTAACAGTGTTACGTGATAACTTAAGTATATTTAGTGTTAAGGATTTTTTTTGTTTTCTGAAACGGTCGATTCTGTTGGTGTTATAAAATGTTATTGGACATATAGTTTTCGGCATGGTACCTTTTCCAACATCAAACTACCAGTATAAAAACTCATTATTGATTATTTGTTTGTCTTCATTGTGACCAGAATTACTTCATTGCTGAAGAGCTTAAAAAAAAATACATAAAAATTTATTTTTTTGTCTCCTCCAAGTTACTACAAAACAAGCATGAATGGCTCAGTGGGTAGCACTGGTGCCTCACAGCGCTAAGGTTATAAGTTCAATTCCCGGACAGGACCTTATCTGTGTGGAGTTTGTATGTTCTCCCTGTGTCTGTATGTGTTTTCTCCCACACCCCAAAAACATTCCGGTAGGCTAATTGGCAGCTGATTAAATTGTCCCTAGTGTATGTGTATGTTTAGTCCTATGTATCAAATCCCAATCTGTCTTAGAATGTAAGTCTGCGGGCAGGGCCCCATTTCCCCACCCAATCTATCTGTCTGTATCTCCCATGGTACGGTGCGGCAGACACTTTTTGGTGCCTAATAAATAAGTGTTATTACTACTAATTACATATCAATGTTTCATACCTTGTAGGGTCATGAGCTATTGTAGCTCATATAATATGCTGTACCTTCCATTTGATTTATAAAACTTGCCTGTTCTGTAATACAACTGAATATGGAGAAGGCTGCTGCACACCAAATGATTGCTGGGGATACGTACATTCTATCTGTATCAATAGGCTGGTCAATAGGCTGGCCATTCTTCTCCACTCCCCACCAACAGCAATGGGCACCGTGAGGTCTGGAAAAGCTGAGGTGCAGAGGTCAGTTGATTAGAGTTTGCACTTAGAGTTTGCCATTAATTGTAATTTCCTGAATAATTAGCACAAAAAAACGTATTTAAGGAGTAATCTATTTTTTAATATCTAATAAAATTTTCCTATCTGACTATTAGAGACTGTAGTAATTACACATATCAAACCATTTATATGTTTACTGTCCATAACTGAGATTTGAAATATGTCTCTTAATGTGTGTTACATTTATGCTGAACTTTATGTTGATATTTTTTTGCTAATCTTGTTAAATGGAGTATGTAGAATAATGCCTTCTAGCAGTCTAACCTATTATTTACACTTGCAGACATTAATAGCTTGGGGACTAAATGTATAACTGTAGTTTGTTTAATTTAATAACAGAAAAGGCAAACAGCCTGGACTTCGAGAAATCAAAACAGAAGTATATCATATGTGAATGCTGTTTGACTTTTTAAAATAATATTGCAGACACGCTTACAAAGAGGGTTTGTGCCCTCTGCGAAATTGTCTGCTTCTTGAATATGAAGTCTAACAGTTGCTATCATATTTACGGTAAGAAATAGAGTTTATAAAGTTATTTGTCTTCTCTGAACCACGTGAAATGCTAAAGGTATTTCACATATTGAAATTGAAACAATTTTCCCAATATTATTATTCTTTGTATCAGGGCTCGAAGCAGTATTTATAAGTGGGTGTATGGAGGAGGAAGGAACATTTATCACAAAATCGAGGGGGAATGAGTGCCTGAATACCCTAACGTTGTATAGGTATCCACACAAATTGCATTCACTAATTGAGTATAAACAACAAGGCCAATAAATACATGACAGGCACAGTAAATAACCAAAGGAACATGGGGGCCGATTCAATCCGCGGTTAAGACTCGAAAAAGCCGGTCATGCACTTTTTCACGTCTATTACGGTAGTTAAAGATCGCTTCTTTTTATAGCAGCTCAGTGAGCTAAAAATAACGAGTTTTTCTTCCTTACGCTATTTGCGTAAGGGGGAAAAACATCACGCCTTAGGCCCCATGGTCAGTATAACATCACGCCAAATTGAATCGGCCCCATGATGGAGATGGAGATTGTGCAAGGCAAGAAATTAGTGGATAGTGGTCAAGGGAGGGGGTAGAGGCAAACCCTGAAGGATGAACCAGGGAAGCCAAACTGCATTATAAGAGTTCTCCGTACCTCTAAGGTAAGAGGTCAACTTCCCCATGCCTGCAACGTACCACACATAAGAAACTAGCAAGGGAAATGAGGCAGGGGCAGGGTTTTTCCACGCCTTAGGTATGAAACACTTGGCCGCTGCAAAGACGTGCGCAGCTAGTTTACGTGAGGGAGAATCAAGGTTAGGTATGGCTGAGCATAGCAGGAAGGTCCAAGGGCTTTTAGGGATCGGGAATGAGAGAAGGGAGGAGACAAGGGATTGGACCAAGTCCCAAAATAGGACAATCCTTGGGCAGGTCCATCAGATGTGAGAGAAGGTACCAGTCTGTCCGCAGCTCCGCCAACAGAGAGGCTGACATTTTTTCTTTTTGACACATTATTCATTAAAAGCACCTCCAGCAGACAACAACAATACAATTGAAGGCTGGTTTCAAGATATATATATATATATATATATATATATATATATATATATATATATATATATATATATATTGCCCTTTATATTCAGACTAGAGGATGTATTGTGTTGCCTTCTGAGTGCATATTACTAACATATGCTTATTAAAAGTAGTTTGTTTTTTTTTCATCTCATATTATTCAAATTAATTACTGTGTCATTGCTTAACCTACAGCAGAATTGGAAAGTTGTATTTTTATAGTTGTATACATGATACATTGTACACATTTATCATTTTTTAATATATACAGGTGGTCTCTCATGTGTTTCAAATTTAAATGCTTCAGAAAAAGCACACAATTCTGTGCAGTATATAGACTATGTAATTTGATGAATATTGAATTTTAATGTGTATGATAATTAAATGTGTATGAAATATCAATGTCTAAAATTCATAAGAAAGCATTTCCCTTTTCTCATTTATTTCTAAGCTACACAAGATTAAATTGATTTAATAATATTCATTTTAGAAGATATATAGTGTACAATGTCAAATAATAACATTTAATATAATAAATAAAAGATTATATTCCAGGATGCTGTGCTAAAATTCAGCTCAGACTTCAGACTCTACAGCGAGACATATATTAGTTCCAGGTGAGTGACTGCAGTGACTTACCACAGCACTGAATGTATATTTGGGTAGTGTGGTCTACATGACCAATGACAACCTTTGGAGACAATTTACAATGAACAATGTTCCATTAATACAAGTAGAATATAGTAACCTTAAATATATCTTACAATGTAAACCAAACCAATATGCTATTAGCTGCAATGTATAGTGATAAAGTATGGCTTCATAAGAAATTGTCAAGCTTGGGGCGCTTTCCATACACTTTTGAAAAACAAAATGAAAATATTTTTAATAAAGAAAATAGGGACATCGGGGCTGATCCAGAGTTTGGGATTAAGAGCAAGTGTAGATCTGGGCAAAACCAAATATAGAACTGCAGGGGAGGAAAGTGTAAACTATTAAAGCAGAATTAGTTGAAAGGAGAAAAATCTTAGCTTAACTCTAATTTATGGAAGCAAAGGACCCATAGGCCTGAGCTGTAATAAATGCCAGGCTCGGTCCTGTCTCCCCTCCCTTGTCCCCCATCTTCCCTCTTCCCTCCCTCCCTTCCCTCTCTTTTCCTTCTTTCTTCTCTCTTTTTGTCTCTCATTAACTTGATTTTCCTTTCCAGACGGGGCACTGTGCAGCGGTGGCAGTAGGGGTCATTTAGTTAAATGGCGCCAATTGTTATGTGTATTGATAGTGTGCAGACGTTTCGGTAAGTATGGGGGGTTAGTCCCTGCGGCTGAACCCAGGTTGGACACTCCATTGTAAATGGGTGAACCCGGGTTGCTCGATGAGCAGGTTCAATTAGGCTATCTGCCACTTAAGGTTTCAAGCGCCTTTTCAGGTTATAGTTAATTAGTTAGTTCAGGTCTACACTTGCACCTAAAAAGACGTGTAAGTGTAACTCTGGATCAGGCCCATCATTCCATGGAGATGTTCTGTGGCTTTTACTTGGAATCCGGTAAGGGTTTATAGTCACTAGGAAACTGCAGTGCTATGTAGGGATTGATTGGCCTAAGGATGTGGTGTCTCCAGTCTAAGTTGATAGACTTCCACTGATTCAATGTAAACCTATGTCTATGTCAGAAATGCTTTTGGCTTTTCAACATACATAGAGGTTTCCTATACATATTTACCAGTGGCCAAAGTGGAAATTTAGAAGTGTGGGTATGGAATGGAAACATAGAAAATAATAGAGATAAATGGAGATTTATAGTTTTTTATTTTATTTAAGTCAGTAGGAGAAGTGATGGTATGTATAGGTGGGGATGTATACCCCTGTGTCCTAAAGCTTCCAGAAATCTTCCCCTTTGATAATATTAGATATTATTTTAATGACCTGTAACTATAACATTTGTATGGAACTATTGTACACAGTAGTCGAAGTGGACATTTAGAAGTGGTGGTATGGAAACACATAATATCACAGAAGTCAATTGGAGATTTGAAGTTTTTAATTGCTCAGTGGGAGAAGTGCCGGTATGCCATACCCCCGTATACACCCCCACTTTGAGTCCTGGTTGTACAGAAACATGTTTAATGTGTTGATTTGTGAAGGTGAAGCTTCCACTTGAACCCTACTGCTTTCTATTGACGTGATGTTTCCTAGTCTGACACCAATTACTTAATGACTGACAAAGACATGTATATGTCCATAGAAGTAGTAATGGAATAAATAGCTTTTATTTTTCCATTACTTGACAAATGAGTTGTGATATGTACTGGCAGCCAACACAGCACAGGATTTCCTTTTCCCAAACAACCTGCTCTTATTGACTGGAGCTAAAGGTTTCCAGAATTACAAACCATCAAATGTCACAAGTCATCCCATCAGTTTGTATAATTACACCATTGCAGAACTGAAGAATGAGTATGGAGAAAGGAAATGAATGAGAATGTAGTTTGAATCATTGTTAGGTGTGTGTTTATATGTGGTTGATGTAAAAGTTCATGTTAAATACTTTAGATTAAACAGACCAAGTAGTATGTTTACATTTCTTCACTACATTTTTACATGTCTATATGGTCAGAAAAAACTCCATTGTTATTCCATAGAGGCATGTAAAGGCAACGTAACGTCATGTCATTTTATTCTTAGCTTGCTAATGTAAGGCACATGCCAGACACACTCATTATTTTATGACAAGCTCTAATTGATAAATATTTAACTATAACTCTTTACTTTTAATCAGGGCTGTTCTAGACCCTGGTGCAGTTGAGGAGTGGGGGAGGGTATTCCAGCGTCTCGCTTTTGGCAACTCTCTCCCCGAGGTATAGCATTTGCAATCTGTATTCTCTTCATAAATAGGAAGGTACATTGCGGATTACACTGCTGCCTCACAGCATATGGGCCATGATTTTAAGCTTCCTTCTGGGCCTCATTAAAAATTGCATGTATTGTTATTGTTTTGTAAATATTAGATGCTCGGGTAACTTGTATACACGCTAAAAAGTTTCACACAATGGCCTAAATTTACTAAAGATTGCTGTGAGATTTAAAAGTTGGGATGTCGCCCATAGCAGCCAATCAGATTCAAGCTCTCAGTTTTATTTTACATACTGGAGAATGTGAGCTGGAATCTGATTGGTTGCTATGGGTAACATCCCCACTGTTCAATCTCACAGCAATATCACAGTTTAGTAAATTTAGGCCAATAACTTTGAATGGACCTGTGTGAAGGTTATATATAGGCTACAGGGAGTGTAGCAGGGGAAGGTTAGGGTAAGGCTGGGCAGGGAACCCATCTGAGAAGAGTAAGGTGAGGTTGTAGGGAAAGGGAGGCTTGAGGGTGAGGATTAGAATTAAGGTTGAAGTTGGAGAAAAACTCTCCCGATGGCTCAGCTCATTCAGTATATTTTTAAATATGGAGTTGATATTCTAGAGGGATTACTGTAGTTAAACAGCAGAATATAATTAGAGCCATATAAATGCATTTCAAACATTATGGGGTTGACGATTTTTTATCTTGATCTATTTAGTAATTTTTGTACAAGACCATTGTCAGTTGCAGCAATATTTGTGTAAACAGATACGTTTGCGAAAATTATGTTTTATAAGGTCACCAGCACTGTTTTGGGAACACTGTGTCCTAATTCTAAAATGGAATCAAAACTTATGCATACTTTTTTTTATTGAAAAGTCAAAAAATTTTTAGTTTCAGTTGGGTATTTACAAAAGTCTAGCTACTAATTAAAAGATAAAAATTCATTCATTGCCTCTGGAGTATTTGGTGACAATAAATATAAAAAAAACCATAAAAATGGAAAGAGACATTTACAGCAGATAGTAGTTGGATTTCAGCCTTCAACATTTTCCTCGCTCGGTCTCTTTTAAAATGACTGTGAGAAGAAACAGANCAGAGCACTGCATCCTTATACTCAGTGGTGGGATTCAGCCAGTTCTCACAGGCTCTGTAGAACCTATTCCTAATATAGGTGTCGGTTCTTAGAACCGCTTGTTACTGGGTAGAGATGAGTAGGCTTGGTTTAATGAAACCAATACAGGGGGATATACCAGGGTTGCCAACTCTCCCTGAATATCAGGGAGACTCCTATTGATGATGACCTATTTCTATTTACAGTTTTAATAATTAATATAAAAGTGTTTACTGACAAATAAACAAT
>JABWIB010004005.1:16675-34239 GCA_016617825.1 Platyplectrum ornatum
ACATAAAGTGTAACATGTCAAATGTGTAAAATAGGGCTTGGTCATTAGGGACCAAATAGGCTGCGTCACAAAGGGGTTAAAGTACAATGTGTCACAAAAAAGCAGTCTCAGAATCAGTTGAATAAGTAAAAGTTAAATAGTTATTACCACATAAAGTGACACGTCACATTTGCAAAATAGGGCTGCGTCCTTAAGCCTAAAATAGGCCTGGTCATTAAGGGGTTAATTATTTTGTTTTACAAATTTTTCCTTTTATTTTTTGTAGGTGCTGAACAAAACCCAGGAATTTGAAGATGCTGTTAGAAAAGTAATTAATGATGTAAATTTAGATAATGACATTGTGGTATCTGTATTTGAGACTAACATTCGAGTTTTGGGGTAAGTTTGTTTTCTAGATATTTATAGTATAACATTAAGTTATTTTTTTTTTTTATTGTATAATTATATATATGTTTTTTTCTTTCTAATTTCAAGAGGTCTTCTTGGGGGCCATTCTGTAGCCATAATGCTGAAAGAAAGAGGAGAGCAGATGTTATGGTACAATGACGAGCTGTTACATATGGCTAAAGTGCTTGGTTACAAACTCCTACCAGCTTTCAACACTACAAGTGGCCTTCCCTATCCAAGAGTACGTTAAACGAGGCAGTAAATTTAAGAGTATAAATAGGTGTAATAACATTCTGTATATGCTGTGTTTTACCTTATATTACGTTTTCTTTGTACTTTATTTTTTTCTAAATTAAACAAATCAAATGGTTTTTCTGTTTTATATATTTAGAAATTGTCTTCTTTCTGCATTTATAAGGTAAACTTGAAGTTTGGGATCAGAAGGCCGGAGGCAAGGACAGGCACTGAAACGGACACGTGTACAGCATGTGCTGGAACCCTCATCCTAGAGTTTGCAGCACTCAGCCGATTCACTGGAATATCAATATTTGAGGTTTGTTCCAATATGCAGCACAAAAGTGACTTTTTAAATAATGCGAAGGCTTACAGTCTATGTTCAGAACCAGTTAAATAGCAACCCCCAAATTGCTTAAACATAAAAGCATTTTTTAAATTTTTAATTTAGTTGAAATCTAGATACATATTTTGGCTCTCAGCCTGGAAAATCCTTTGCTAACCTTCTTCAAAAGCTTCTTGGTCTGTATAAGACATAAAACTTTCACCCAAATGCATGTGAACTGACTAAATGTGAACCGTCCTGGTTATGTATTTATGTATTGGAATCCTGTATATCATACAAACTACAAAGCTGTGGCAGTTACAATTGCCCCTTTGCCCAATACTACACAATACTTATTACAATATGCCACAATACCCCAATTACTAATAATATATATACATAACAGGCAGTCTCTATATATGTATAATCTTCTATATTACTGTCCCTATTTGTCTCCCTCCTTCTCTTTGATTCACTTAACTCTTGAAGTCTTCTGACTCTATTTCTCTACTCCATTGTGCTGGCTTTTCACCGTCACCTTGTACAAGAACTACCATAGCCACTTCTTCATTTTTCACCTGTTATTCTTGGTGCCAAGTTCACGTTTATTTTTGTGAGTCTTTGTTTTGATCTTTGTTTTCCCTCTCTTCATAATAGGAACATGCGCGAAAAGCACTAGATTTTCTGTGGGAGAAGAGACAACGTAGTAGCAATTTGGTTGGAGTAACCATAAATATACATACAGGAGACTGGGTGCGTAAAGGTAAGTATAAAATGAGCAATTGCAAAACACTATGTCCCCAGTTTGAGAATCAGCAGTAAATTCTGGTAAAGGTGTATATCCAAATACCTGTCAGGCTGCAAATTGAANGTCAAGTGTACAAAGGAAGGAGATATTCTGACATTACATCAGATAGTTTATGGGTGACTGATAGTAAGAAGGGGGCTATCGGTACAGAAACCTTCACTGAGAGTCGTCTTTTGTGGTTCAAGTGAAAATGTTGTAGATAGAAGAAGCAGAATATGAGTCCTCTTTAAAAGATTCTCCCTCATCTAACCGAATGTTTCATCTGACTTATTACTCCCTGAGCCTGATCCAACCCAACTTTCATTTACTTACCAGAAGAATAATCTAACTGAATTCATCTGTATTGTATGCTGCTTATATTTTTCTGTAGCTTCCATTATGCAAATCTCTGTGTACTTTTGTGACATAACATAGAACTTATAAAATATATACCACTGCCATATTAAGCTGATGGCATCAAGCCATTCTTAAATAAACTAATAAATAAGTAACATGCAGACTATCCAGTATTAATTATCCCATTATTTATTTTCCTGTATACATCTATAAATTGTATTTTCTTTTAAGACAGCGGTGTGGGTGCAGGAATAGATTCTTACTATGAATATTTACTGAAGGCCTACGTGCTGCTTGGTGATGACAGCTATTTGGAAAGATTTAATACAGTAGGTGGATGAAAGATTTTAACCCTTTGTAATAAATTGTAACTAATGATCGAAATGTTTTTTAGATTTTTCTAGATTTTATTAATGCATTGTTTTGTTAAATGTGGAAATTATTAGAAACCATATGAAATGGAAACTTATATTGTTTGTATTTGTAAGTAGTAATTTTATGCTTCTGTCATACATGTCATTCATTTTTTACATACAAGTACATAATGATGGGAATAGCAAATGCACAATGTTCATAGCGCATAGGAGCGTAACTACGTTGACAATGCATGCAAGTCTATGAACAGGTATGGGAGGTATAGAATACTTACAGGAATTTAAGATGTGCGTTAAACTATTTATAAAATGATTAAGAAACATTGCTGTGTTTAGTTGTATTGTAATGAAGATGTTAATGATTACAAAACTATAAATGTCATGCACAAGCTGTTACAATGGTAGTTCTGTCTGACTTGCTAGTTTCAGTCTTTGTTCTTTCTCTTTTGCTTCTAAGAGGCATTTGGTCAATCTCTAGAGAGCTGCTCTTAGGATATTGTTTACTTGGGGTGTATGACACACTAGACATTGTGTAGAAAAACCAGATATTTGTTTACAGCATAGGTACTGTCTGTCTGCCAGTACTAATCTAGTGATATTACATGTATGGTTGCTGCCCTCTGACATTCTCAGGACGAGAATAATTTCAAATACGTTCTAGTCTGTGCTGTATGTTAACAATTTTATTCTGTGTTCTCAATGTTTAGCATTATGATGCCATTATGCGGTATATCAGTCAGCCACCTCTTCTGCTTGATGTTCATATACACAAACCAATGCTCACTGCTCGAACATGGATGGATTCTCTGCTTGCATTTTTCCCTGGTCTTCAGGTATGAATCCAAACATATAGAAGTATTATGTAACATCCAAGTGCTGCATATATGTTGGATTTATCAATTTACAGGTGATATCCCCTCCACTACATGTAATTATGTTGTATATTAAGGAAAATAACGACCTTGAAGAATATGAAACCTCCAGTAGAGCTCTTCATCTCTGCTGGAAGTCTAAGTGGCCCCTGACAGGTCACTGGATAACAGGATGTGGGTCCTGTCTGTTTTCTTGTTGGGCCACGCTAGTTACCACAGGATACAACTTATGATGATCTGTTTCTACTTTGGTATAGGGGTTCCTTCTTACACCCAGTAACTGACTCTCACCGGCTCCTCCCACTTGGTCTTGGGGTCTTCCTCAAGGATGAGGAACTGGTGATCATTAAGAGAATTCATATAGAATACCTCTCCCATCAGAGATTTCCTCTCAACACAAAAACATAGCACTTTATATACAGTTTTTCTCATGTCTGCAAGCGGTAATTCCTGCCGTTGCCTCTAGCCGGCACCAAAATGTCACAATGTCACATTCAGCGCTGCTGTCAATGTAAAAATGTTTACGGACTTTTGTTTTAATTAGAATACATTTCCACCAGTATGTAAATGTATATCATAATCTGTCTCAGAGGCAGGATGAAGTCTAATAGAACTCACAGAAAAAAACATAATTATATAACTTCCTATGGAGAAACATTGTCCCAACACAGCCTAGGTCTTAGAAATTGCCACATCTATCTATCTATCTATCTATCTATCTATCTATCTATCTATCTATCTATATTTAATATACACTAACATGGTCAATGACATCACTGCGCCACTAACCCAAATACTGTTTGTTGTTGTATGTTAACCTTTTCTGTTAAGGACAAAGACATATACACCCATACTCGGCCTCAAACTACTGAGTGAAATTCAGAGCCTAATTGTACTTCTTGATGCAACTGTTTAGTGTATATTTATACTATTGCTGTGTTCATTTTGGTACTGATCTCACTTCAAAAATTGTTCATGTATTACTAAAACGACCATGTACTTGATGTAAAAAAATATAATATAAAAATCTGTTTTGTATGAAAACAAAACCGATTTTTTTTTTTCTTTTTATCTGATTTTCATGCAACCCTGAAAGTACATGGGTCTGTATATGTTTTTAGAGAGCAGTCCAGGACATGGTATTTTTGACTATAAGGTAGCACCCACATTTTAACACAAAAGCAATTATTACTACCCGCTTCCTCTCTGTTTGGCCGCTGTCGTATTTAGGCTCCTGTGTAATGAGTTATAAGCCTGGTTAGGGCATAAGGGCTTAAACATCCCATTGCTGTTTACAATTATAGCCATGATTTATGTATTCTGCCTTGTCATCTGAAAGCCAGTATGGAAGTCTGTTTCTGTGGATATAGATTCATACTGATCGAACGTTGTGTGTGCATGTGACCAATTTCCTTACATTGAGATCTGGATCAGTCCATTTTCTCAAATATGTATGGCTATACTATATATAGTATATATCAAAAAGGTCTAATAAAAATGTGTGTCTTATACCTGTATTAATTTTCTCATACTTTTGTACTAGGTTTTGAAAGGTGATATAAGACCTGCTATAGAAACTCATGAAATGTTGTATCAAGTCATAAAAAAACACAATTTCCTGCCAGAGGTAAGATATTTATATATATTTATTTATATTTATACCTGTACATTAGCATTGCTATTTTCACAAAGAGCTAGGTAATATAAATCGCAGTATGCTGAGGGAATCTGTATATAAACATATGGGATGTTAGTAGATACTTCCAAATCACAAGTCTTTAGCATTGTGTATCATGAGACAACTCATTGTAAGACTACATGACCTCAATGCTTTTGGTTTGCAAGATATATTTTAAGTATAACAATCTATAGAGCTCTGGGCTAGATTTACTAAACTGCGGCCATAGATTCTAGTTCACATTCTCCAGTATGTGATATAAAAGTGAGAGCTAGAATGTGATGGGTTGCTTTGGGCAGTATCTCCAGTTTTCTGCAATTCTAGCATTAAATGTTTTGTGTAGTAATTTTTCAATGTTAAATTGCAAATATCCTTCATGGGAGCAAGCCACACATTTCCAAGAAAGATGCAAGCATGAATGACTGAGAGTGGCTTATAATTATTTTTATTGGCCTTTATTATTAGATTTTTGTATGTATATATTGTATACACACGTGTGTGTATATGGTCATGTTACACCTGTAAATAATAAATCTGTGGTAAGAGAGACCATTATAGACCATTCGCAGGTAATGTAGACATGCAGAATGCTGTGGATGCTTTTTGTTGTCACTGATGGCATGTATTTAACATAAGTATTTGAATTCTAATTCTGATGCTTTCGTCAACGCCCTAAAAAACACCCTAGATGATCACATAAGGCCTAATCCTGATCTTAAAGACCCAGAAAATTTCCATGTGCTCAGTCAATGCTCAGATTTAGGTCTAATGGACAAGGAAAGCATTAAACTCAAACTGTATGGGCTGCAGACTTTCCATACGGATCCTCTCCCACACAACAATACACATTCTTAACCCTATCTTGTGTTTTACACATGCATGTGGACAATTTCCTATCTGTATAAAGGTTATGGCGGGGAAATTCCATCGAGAAGATGTCATTGGAACTTGTATGCTCCTTCTCATAACATACAAGCTCCTTATACTGATTAGAAATTACTGTTCAGCATAACATGCCTTATGATAAATAGATCACTATTCGGTATATAATTCAATATAGAATTCCAAATATGATCACAATGGGCCGGATCCAGGATCCTGTGCACCGGTGCAGGAATGGGTAGTGAACTCCTGTCATCCCCTCTCGCGGTCAGAACATGCAGAGGTTGAGCTGCTTACGCCTTAACTCCTGTGTGTGGGTCTGTGCATACTCAGTCCCATTTGCTTTATTAACTCACCCCATGGCCACCTTACGTAATGTATGTGGGCGAAGGATGGGGGACAGGTTGGACACGGGACAGATCCCTAGGGGATCCATGCATGCATGCTGTTTTAACTGATTTCAGATAATGTGAGAGGAGTAGGATCTGGTCCAATAAGGAAATATGTGCTGTAATGTAATGCTGACTAATTCCAAATCCACACCCTCCTAGATTAATGTGTGTAAAATATGTATTTTTTTCTTGCTGAAGCCAGACCTGTTTTATTTACAAAATATTTAAACTGCAATAAATATACAGAGTGGTTGTTGCTCAGATCATCTTGTAATGCGGGTGCAATCTACACAGCAAAAGCGGAAGCATGCCCCACCATCACTGCAGTTACCCAGTAACAAAGTATGCCAATCTATCTGTAACATAAAATGCAGAAATATTTGTTACACGTATTTTCAAATATTTGACAAGCTCCCAAATGTGAGACCCTGTTGTGGAACTCTCATTGTTTAGAGTTAGGANCTCCCTTAGCAGAAAAGCCTTGAAGTTGGCAGGAAGCTGTAACAAAACAAGAATCGGATAATTTAACATGGCATCCTATGACTCTGTTTTGGAAAGTAGAGTTATGGCGCATATAGACTTTTTTTTAGAATAGGTATGAAGTTGCATGTTTCTTTTGTTGACACTGTCCTCAATTAAGAATAGCAAAGTGCATGCATAGTGATGAAGCGTCATACGTAGGTATGAACATACAACGAAACAAATAGTCAACATCAAAAACAAATATATTGTATGAGCATTGTAATCAAACAAAAGCGATCTCAAGTCTTCCAATAGCAGAAAACTATTCATATTCCAAGTCTCTTTAAATTGATACAATGAACAATACAAAGGAACACGTGTAGTACATGTATTATTGACAACTGCGGAATGCAGACACTAGAATTGAGTTATAGAGCAATATGAAGCTCGTATCTATTTAATAGTGAATTGGAATATGAAAAGTTCTCTGCTGCTGAAATACTTTAGACATTTCCAATGCGCATACGTTTCTTGTTGTTTTAATTATGTTTCTTTATAAGGACTGTACTGTATCACCTTATCTATTATCATTCTTTTCCAACATTTACATATTTATGTGTTTATATTTCATTTGTTCCATGTTTGTATTTTAGGCTTTTACAACTGATTTCAGAGTTCACTGGGCCCAGCATCCATTAAGGCCAGAATTTGCAGAGAGCACTTATTTCTTGTACAAAGTAAGAACCATTGTAATATATTTTGGTGTTAATTTAGTAAGTTTAATAGAGGGTAATATTGTGTATGAGCTAGTTTTTAATACTTGTACATGATCTATTACAGGCAACAAACGATCCTTATTATCTTGAAGTTGGCAAAACCATTATTGAAAATTTGAATAAATATGCCCGTGTCCCATGTGGCTTCGCAGCAGTGAAAGATGTGCGGACTGGCAGTCATGAAGACAGGTGTGTACTTTATACATTTATATAGAAGACTGGTCCAAAATAATCTTACTGTGTGTCATTTTTGATTGATGCACATTATTAGAAAAAAAAGTATGTATTATTGTAGACATTTTTAAAGGATTCAATGTCTTCCTTTTTGTCCATTAAATATTATTCCTTATGTTTTTTAAATCATAACTGTGCCTGGAAATAATGTATTATTATTATTACTAGGGTGTTTGATCGGAAAGCTGATTGTACAGCTTGTTTCTATATAATCAGCTTTCAGAGTTAGCGCTGGTGTGCTGAAGTAACCATTTAAATTGTATAGTGTTGACTGAGCTGAGAGCCTGTTCTACAACAACCTTACACATAGGGTTAAACTTTAGTTAGGTTTCTGAACTTGCTGGTGGTTTACGTTCTGTATATGCGAGGGGTAGGAAGTACGATTGAAATTTAGGAGAGCGATGTTGTACGGAAATGAGTGCTACCAATTGCATTTTTGGTTTTCGCTTAAAAGTCTTTAAAAAAATTGGATTAGAATGTTTTAAGCCTTTTGAACATTTTAAATGTTTAATTGAGTCTGGGCTATGTATACAATTAGGATAGCACTAGTTTTAGCCTTATAAAATCTTGTTTCTTAATATGTTCCTTGTGTTTTTTAAAGGATGGATTCATTTTTCCTGGCAGAGATGTTTAAATATCTCTACTTGCTATTCTCTGAGAGGGAAGACCTTATATTCGATATAGAGGATTATATTTTTACGACAGAAGCACATCTCTTGCCTCTTTGGCTGTCCACTGCAAACCACACACGGTCTAAGAAAAATATGGTGGGTGTTATGTTTTAAAGAAGTATGATTATCTTGTAAAATATTTNTTTATATCATTTATTTTATATATTAGTAAATTAAAATAGAATTACACAATAGATGGTATTAATAATCATTATTGTCAAATAGTTGGGCATAATTAAAAAACCAGTAAAGGCTAAGCTATAACTAATAGATCTAGAGAAATTGTAACAAATGCCCTTTTCATGGATTGTTGCCCAAGGCGGCTGATTTCGATAAAGAAAGAAGGGTGGCACGCAGGCCCAATCACATTGTATACATANGACAGGCATTCAGTAGTTGAAGGTGCAACAGGAAAAAGAGAGGATCTTTAACCCANAAATTGTTTCTAAACTTTTCATTGTCTGGTCCATAGAACCTTCTCTAGGTTTGTTTACCTCTTGGTA
The DNA here is from genome assembly GCA_016617825.1 of Platyplectrum ornatum. NCBI lineage: Eukaryota > Metazoa > Chordata > Amphibia > Anura > Limnodynastidae > Platyplectrum > Platyplectrum ornatum. Next base: position 25,610 of record JABWIB010004005.1, read on the forward strand.
TCCATTTCGCTATTCCCCCACATAATACACACGGACATAGCGCAGGAGGAATGTGATTNACATGGTGAGGAGTGATGGGACACCAAAATCTATTCACCCTTCCCAGGGTCTGTTGTAGTAGTAATAAAAAAAAAGTTGAGAAAAATTTTGTGTTGAAACATGGAAGATGTTTCAGTACCCTATTTAAGGGCATCATCCTTCTTGGATATAGTTACATAAAGAATATAATATATCAATATAAAAACTTAGATCCTCTTGCTGTGATTTTTGGAAATCTATTTTGAAGGCTGTTTTTAACCATAGCAATCAAATTCAATGGACCCCATCATCTGGCACTGTTACCAGAACAATANTNTTCTAGTATATGGTGCAGATGACGGTGCAGCACTGCTGTACACTAGAATTATATGGTTCTAGCGGATGCCCAGCTATACACTGCTATGTTCAGGACGATTGTACTGACTTGTTTGCATATTAATGTAGCTACTATACATGCATTGCTGTCATTCATTATTATGTACAACCAGATGAGAAATGTATTGATATAAAGTAAAATTTGTCTTTTCTAAATAAAATGTTTTTGTATATGCTTGTTTTATATGCAAGATTACTTGTATTAATTAAATTTGATAATAAGTACAGTTTAGGTTAATTGTAAATGATGTTTCTTTATTTACAGACTACTCAGTACACAGAGCTTGATGATAGCAATTTCGATTGGTCTTGTCCAAACACTCAAATTCTGTTTCGCAATGACCCTTTATATGCTCAGAATATCCGGGAACCCTTTAAAAATGTTGTTGATAAAAATTGCCCTCGTACTACTAGTAGAATGTAAGTAATTTGTGTCTTTATAATATGTAATGGTGTATTGTAATCATACTAATATGCGCTAATATCACTACTTGCATCCTTTGCCAGGGATGAGATCTCTGCCAATGGCAACAGGCCGCCATTGCGTGCTAGGGATTTCATGGCCAGTAACCCAGAACATCTGGACATCCTTAAGAAGATGGGAGTTAGTCTGATTCACCTGAAAGATGGCAGAGTTCAGCTAGTTCAACATGCCAATCAAGTAAGTAGATGTACTTGTTAGATTTTATATTTAGATGGGGGAGGTACAGATACTTAAGGGAGCTATTTATCGGCGTATAAATTGTGCACTATCTTCATATCGGAACAGTATAAAATATAACAGTGTAATTCATTCATCTAAAGCAAAATTCATACAAACCAGCAGTCTTGCATGGTCACTATGTGCTATTTGTATAACATGCTGGTCACTTTTAGGTGCTATACATTTCTTGGTGGTATATGCTGGAATCATTTAAAAAGCTGATGTTTTGTTTTTTAGGCTGCAAGTTCTGTAGATGCGGAGGATGGTTTACGCTTCATGCAAGAAATGATTGAACTTTCCAGTCAGCAGCAGAAAGAGCAGCAGTTGCCTCCACGTGCAGTGCAAATTGTATCCCACCCGTTTTATGGAAGGGTGGTGCTGACTGCAGGACCTGCACAGTTTGGAATGGATTTATCCAAGCACATTTCAGGGGTATAATATAGATTGCAAAATAAGATTTGATTCTTCATTGTGTTTGTAAAGCAGAGATTTACAATCTCTTGTGAATCAAATGTTAGGGAATTCTCTTTCTGTGGCTTCTCTCCTTTGCCCCTATATATTCTCTATCTCTATCACTCTATCTATCTCTATGGAACTATCTCTCTATCTAACATCTCTCTATATATCTCTATCTCTCTATATAACTCTCTCTCAAGTGAATATTTAACAATATGTACAAAACAACGGATTAATTTATTGTTACACAATGTTTGCAACAGAGGCGTGGCTTTGTAGCCAAAACTGAACCTTACAGTGGCTGCTCTGAAATAACCAACACTGAAGCGATAAAAGGGAAAGTTGCTCTTATGCAGAGAGGCCAGTGCATGTTTGCTGAGAAGGCGCGGAATGTGCAGAAAGCCGGAGCTATCGGTGGAATCGTTATTGGTAGGTACTAACTATGCTCACATTTTTTGTTGTTGTTCCTTCCACAGCTCTCCCTTGTGCTGCTTCTATAGTGACCCAATAAAAAAAATGTAGATTCTTTGTTGACCTTTGTTCACCTGAAATGCTAAACCATGTACTTGGGACTCAATATCCCAGAATCTCTGTGTACAGCACTGCATTAAAAACTACTAAGGAATAATAGATCTGAGTCACTATTTTATGTGGCTTAAGTGTAGAAAACACAGTAGAACTATTTAAATATGTTTGGATTACTATATCCTNAATATTAAANTAAATTAAGGGACAAATAGTTGCTNATGTTTTATGTACACCCAACATCCCTAAATCAGCCCGTGTNTGTTTTTCTTTTGCTAATTCACCCATTGTAATATGATATACATATGAATGAATGTATTCTGTTACAGATGACAACGATGGCAGCAGCAGTGATACGGCACCTCTCTTCCAAATGGCCGGTGATGGAAAGAACACTGATGACATTACAATACCTATGTTGTTTCTGTTCAGCAAGGAAGGAAATATCATTCTTGATGCATTTCGNGAATACCAAGAAGTGGAGGTCCTCCTTTCTGATAAGGCCAAAGACAGAGGTATTGTATATCTCTCTTCACTGCATAATTGAAATCATTAAAACAACCGGTTTAATAGGAAGTTTACAAAACAAGTGACATTGAATTATCCTGTATAAATGAGTTTTGACAATGGGATCATTGGGCAAGGCTGTATACTCAATAAGGAACAGTGGACCAGATTCAGATTTCTGTAGGGGAACACCCCTCTGGCCAGACTTTGTGGTAGCCAGTGGGCAGACAGTATAATGATCCAAAGTTCCAAACAGTTGTCACTTTATTTTTTATGAGATTGACAGCTTAAGGGATAGGTCTAGAAAATGAAAGAGGAGTACTCCCACAAGTACTGAGTGCTGCAATTTCACCTTTCTGAATCAAGTCCATTAAAAATGACTTTTGGCTGCCCTAGTGGTATTCCACTTACATGAGGCTGTTTAATGACATTACAGTTGTACAAAAATATATAATTCTCTTAAATTTAAAGCAAAGCGAAGCTATCCAGAATCATAAAGAACATTCTTGACAAACAGATTGCTTGATTAAAATAAGGGCGCCAACTGGGGCATAATGGCAAGATATGTAAATCNCAGCCCCCATGAAAAGCACTAAAGGGAACTACTGCAGTTTCTGCACCAAACATCTAATAGAAAATGATGGTGAATGTGACAGGACTGTTTGTGTTTTTCTGGATTAGGAAAATAAATTAGTGTTTGGCAGCATACAGATCATATCATATTAAATGGATATATTTCTTGTCTCCCCTCTGCCTCGCTAGAAAGTAATGCTATCAGTGTAGTATTACACTCACGTTATGAAAAGTTATGTGCCTGATTTAAACAATAGAACCNTTAATGTATCAAAACATGTGAAAATGTAAGGCTGGGGGTCCAGACAACAGAGAGAAACCATGTAAAATCTGCTTCACTTTTTGTGTAGTTTGTATTCCGGTCTTTAGCAACAAGGTATAAATTAAATGTAACTTCTAAAAGATCAACTGTTACATTACTTATACAATGAGTATGTATAACTTATAACATGTATAGTATGTTCATGATGTGTTTTTCATTTTTCACTTGTGCAACTCCCGGAATATCAGCAACCATTTTTAAAGGTAAAATAATCCCAAACTACATTATTGATGGCAGTAAGTATTTTTCACATATTGGTTCAAATACAAGTAACGGATGGATATTGTCAAATGCTAACATTAGATATTGGAGACTAATTAGTGTAGAACTAATACTATAAAAACTGAAAAAATCCCCACTAACATCCAGTCTCACAGTTACTTATTCCTTCATAACAAATAACAAAACAGGCAGTAATGNACTATGTATAGCCATTGCCGTTTTNCATCAATAAATAATACAGTATGTGGAATTCCCTTTCTGATTCCAANATTACAGAAAAGGCTTGTTTTTTTTAAGGGATGAACTATTTGAAACACAACAGGCTGCTCTGATTTTTTAGTATATAACTGTAAATTCGATCAGTAAAAGATCTTGAAACACATTTTCTCTGAGTGAATGCGTGTGTACATCGAATTGTTTTAAAATCCTATTTGTGCTCTGCTATTAGGAACTGTAAGGCATTATACTTTATAGAGAAATCTAATAAACTGCCCAGGACTGGGTCCAGATTTAAGACTTAGATCCTGACTGGTGGTTCATTTTTGGAATTTGGTACCTAAGTGACGCATGTAACCAGCACAGGACAAGCAGAATGTCATTTTTAATTTTCATCTTTCTTTTGTATGGATTACCTGCAACTTCCCTAAGGGTACTAAAAAACCATCCCACTAAAGTCCCACTATTTTCAGCTTTTTTTTCCCTGTGGCCACTTTTACAGGGGCTAACTTTGTTCTTCTTCTATTGAATTGACTGCTATTATAAATGGCTAGTTCCAAATGGATAGTTAAATGATCCTCTTAATGGTGTTGTAAGCCGTATCCTTGGATCTATTCCTTCTTAACCTATTATTATTATTATTATTATTATTAGTATTATTATTAGTATTGATTTGCCCACTTCTAGCTTTGAGATCTCTTACTACCTTCTTTGTATGAATATCTGGATCATTATGCTGAATCTTATTTTATTTGTGTTGTCTAAACAAAGACAGCACTATACTTTTAAAATTATGTTTAACTAGCAAACTTAACTGTTTATGTTAAAAATGAAATAAACACATTTGTTTTATAGATCTTGAAGGAGAAAATTCAGACCAGAGATCTGTGGAAAATGATTCTCAAATACAGATTCCTGCAGATCCTTCCTCTTCTCAGGAGAATGTAATGGCACCCCCCAAGACTGAAGAAGAAGAAGAAACATCTCCAGCATCTCAGACAGATTCTCCCAATAGTGATAGTCCTCTTCATCGTACAAATGGAGATACCTCATCAGAAATAAAGCAGCCTCATCATGATATACAGAACTCTGCTTCTTCTGATGATACAGAAGAACCTAACAATGAGAGGTGGGACAATAAAGTACAGCCCATCCAGTCTATACTGGCAGATTGGAAAGAAGATATTGAGGCATTTGAAATGATGGAGAAAGATGAACTATGACCAAAACCACTTTTCTCAGAACTCCTGTATATTGTGGAACCCTTCCGTAAGGGATAGAGCTCATTGTGAACATCTTGTTTATAAGACATTCATTACTGTAGCATTGAATTGTATAGATTTTCAATGAGTCACTATCTCCAAGATATGTTTCATATGTTGTGATAGATCNTGTGACTCAGGTACCAGATCAAAATTCTATTTTTATGGTGATCTAGCAAGGGCTTTATTGAAGTAAAAAGATGAATGCCTCTTTGGCCGTTTTTACTAAACAAACTTATGTTCCACTTTACAGAAACTAAAACAGAACAACACGACAAGTTTTTATTTATTGATAAATTCATTGTGCACACGTCTTAGACATCCGAAGAAGAACCCCTTAAAATTATAACTTATTCTTAAATGGATCTGATAAACGAAGAATACTTTGTGTATTGATCAGTAATACCAACACTTTCTGGTTCTTATTGCTATTGTTGTTATATTGCAAATCACAAAATCATTTAACAATCGTTCTAGTAAGTAAATGAACAGTGCGCCTAGGATGCCAGCATGGACCATTCTTTATTTTTTTTTTCTTTTTTCCTTGGGTCATTTAATTCAAGCCATGTTTTTTTGTTTTTAATGTGAAATAGTTTTTTCTTTTGTTTTATTTAGTTTTTGTTTTTTTTTGTGGGGAGTGGGGCATTAGGTTGTCTTGTAATCCAAAGCTCACATTCTAAAAAATGGCACCTGTTTGTGTACATCCCAATCCAGATAAAACAGCAAACTGAGACATTATTCATTGTACTAGAAAACTTAGCATTATTTATCGTTGCACTTACTATGCAGTGGCTTCATAGCAAATACAACTAGTTATTAAGATAACATTATGCAGCTAGTAGACAAATCTGACATTGTGGAGTATTGTGGAGTACAGTTTTTATTTTTTACCACAATCCTTTACATTTAAAACAATATGAGAGACTGGAAACTAGTAATGACATAAACAGGAAAAAGCTGTAGTAGTAATGAATTCTTATAGGAGGAGTCGCTTTGTTTCCAGGGGGGGGGAGGTTTACTACATTGAAGGAATAATTCTGTTCATATGGACCTGTATATACAGATAAGAGGACACAACTTGAGCATACATTCCTAGATACATACATGTAGACAGATAAGAGACAGTTGAAACTTTAACAAACGTACAGTATAGAAGTTATATTTTCAATAGATTATTTTGAGACCATGAAAATCACATGAAATGTACATGTCCATTCATGCATATAGCAGTTGTGTAATAGTACATACAATTTCTATTGTCTAGATTTTTCATGTACTTGAAAACCTGAATATTATTGCAAATATCATGAACTCCAATTTTGCCTTGAAAATCTTTTATCTTGCAGTAAGTAACTTGGGATTGTGATATTCTTTTTATTTAGAAAACACTTTTTGTGGTTTGACAGTTTATAAAACTTTGTTGAAACTTTATCACATGAGAATTTTACAAAAGCATGTTNCTTAAATATGTGCAATATGATTCCTGGTGAATATTTGTTCTTTTCATGTTGTACTGTCTTACTGCATTTGTTGTATGTTTTCTCATTTACACTTAGAAGATCATTGCATGTTTAGGATACATACAAACCAGTGTTTGCTGACAATCATGCAAGATTACAGCATATATCTTTTTTTAATACAACACTAACATACTGCCCTGTGGGTATTATACAAGGACAGGGAAACTGAAAGGGTTTAGTATGCTTGATGTCTTTTATATTGTGTATTGGTTGTGTCATATTATTCTGTAAACTAGTATATACCTTATCAAAGTTGCTGTCCTACTGCTTTATTTGCTGTTTTCCAGCTAAAGTCATTGGTCCTTATTATATTAATGTAAAAGGTATGCCTCCCTACACAACATAAAGGAGGGGTTTTCTACAATTATTCAAATTTGACTGTAGTTATTATGATGGTCTTAGTCCTTNAAGCCAGTATATAATTGTCATATCTCTTAATGTGCTATGGTGGCATTGACAAGGAAATATTTAGCAGATTTCTGTAATTAATCTNTCAATTATTCTGTCTAATTAGGCATTATAGGATGAAGATGTGAAATGGTGCATTAGTCTACTGTTAGAGTAGTNATGTGTTTCATTTGGTGCTTTAGTACTTCTGGTACATGCCATAGGAAGATAGACTGCCTCTCTCACATATTATTTTGTGGCCCCAGATCTAGAGGAAGACCTAGATTACTCAGTACTTAAGGCAAACCACACAAATGTTTTATTGGTGGACGCAGTCCTGCATTCTGTTACTTGCATACCAGTTCATATTGGTGGTAATACATGATCTCTCCGTTGTGCTTCTCCATGCAAGATAATTGTGTGTGGCCTTCCCATATAACACTAAAGCATTTTTGGTTATTGTGTGAGTAAAAGTATTTGGTACATTGTCTGTTCACACATACAGACATTCTACACCCCCCCCCCCCATACCACAGAAATTGGAAGCAGCCAGCAAAAAGCACTGCGTCACAATCCCAGGTTAGTTAATATATACCCTTAAGCCTACTTCATCTACCTCAATTAGTTCATTTAGAGAGGATTTTAATGGTCGCTTTATCAATGTATGAAATGGGGTATTTGCAGAAAATTTAATCCATGTTTACAGCACATGTGTAAAAGGTAATGCAACAACATTGTAATCGCTAATTTGCNTTTAAGAGCATTTTCTACCAGATATTGTCATATAGTACAATAATGATTGCTGTTTTTTTTGTCAGTTCAATTATACATATCTAGACCTGGGCTGTGAAGGAAATGTTAACTTTAAAATAATAAAATAATTTTCACCACTCTCTTTAAAAATAGATTGGCTGATACAGAGATTGAGACTATGGTCATGTGTAGACCCGAGCTAAACATTGTATTACAGGGGAGCAAATATTCTGTTTTGACAGTTTATACTCCTATTACCCCCCCCCCCCCTTTCTTGCAGTTTAGTGTTTGGTTTTGCCCAGGTCTACACTTGCTCCTGTTTTACCCTTATTCCCACTCTGGATCAGCCCACTTAACTGTACATATGAAACCTAGAGCTATGCTGTTTGTGGGTTCTATGTGCAAAAGCAAATAGTTTCTCTGCATACAATGAAATTAAGATTCATTTGAACCCCTCACATTGCAACATGGTTTTTCTCAGGTCTACATTTACACTTTTTTATAAGGGAAATTGCCGCTTTGGATCAGCCCCACAACATTAATTTTGTCCATAATTGTAGAATTTGGTGTGTCCGGAATTTTTGTAATTACATTACAATGTGATAATTGGCATTTTTGTAATAATTTTANACAAATTCAGTCGTATAGGGTAAGAACTAAAAGTAAAACGATATATATAAATGGATCCACTAAAAATAGTTTACCTTTTATTATGATCTGTTTTTAGGAGGACTGCAACATAGCTGGTCAAATCAGTACACGGTGTATAA
>JABWIB010004006.1:12053-22386 GCA_016617825.1 Platyplectrum ornatum
GTAATGTGCAGAAAAGACTTCATTATGCACATTACCTGACCAAATCAGTTAATGTGCACATTAACTAGGCAATGTGCACATTAACTGATTCTGCACATTAACTAACATATATATATATATATATATATATATATATATATATATGTGTGTGTGTATATTAACAAATGATTAGTCAGGAGCCCATAGGCCATTGTAATCACCGAGCACTGACCATGGGATAACTAATCTGTGTCCCTTGCAATTCTGTTGGCTTTTACATTTTTGTGGGCGGAAATTTGGCCCCATTCTGACGCCTATGTTAGTTTACAGGACGACCAGTGTACAAAGTAATTTAATGCTCTATCAATTCAACAACTGTAAATTGTTATAAAGGCCGGGACAGTTTTCCATGGTCATTAACATGTTGACATTATTTGCATAAACGCATAAATTATAAGGAAATCATACAACATACTGCCTTCAAGTTTTCTCCCACTAAACACAGCTATGGTGAATATTAAAACATGAGTTTAAATTGTGCCTGTTTACACCACCACCACCACCATCTTATATAAGCCCTCAGGACCGACAATTTTTTGATAAATGTTCCTTCCTCCTCCATACCCCCACTTATAAATACCCACTTCGATCCCTGGTTTACTACTAAATACTAACAACATGTTACATTAGGTCTGTATCTACTGGCGACCCATTTGACTGGCATGGCCACACCTCAATTCAGTGCTCCTTGGTTATGAAATATTCAACTATTAACATTAGGTATCTACTATGTCTGGCCACTGTAGTATTATTTCTATATCTGTATTGTTTCTTTTACACAATTGTAGAAAGGTTAACATTATTGCAAGCACAGTGGGGAAGTCATTATGTGTTTCAATACAACTTTTATTGACTTTTTTTTTAATTTCTTGAAAAATATTTTTACAGAAAATTTCCATATTAGAGCATGTATAGTTTGCAACAGGAAAGGGATTAACAGTATAATAAAAGCTTTCATGAATCCAGTGTCCCTTAAAAGCTTTTCTAAAGAAATACTTGGATCAAAAAAGAAAGTAAGCTTGTTGCACAGGGCAAATTGAGTGGCAAGTCGATGGCACTTTGCCAAACTGGAAAGTAAATACAGTCTCTATCTGAAATGAGATAATTTTGCCTAACATCCCTGTATATCTAATTTGGCTAACTTCATGTGTGACTGGGTTGCAAATATCAGTGGATCCATATCCTAAGGGCACTGTGAGTACACTGCAGTTTTAATTGCATACAGCTAAAATTTCCTCTGGATGTTTCTGCCGAGCAGGCGGAGAGATCCCAGCCAGCTGTTGATCTACTAGGAGTTCTTTTGGGTACCTTCCAATCTCTTGAGAATTCCAATGGAAAGATTTTGAAAGTATTTTAAAAATACTTTTGCTTGTCTAAATCTCTTTAATTCCCCTTTAAAATGATGATTGGTAATTTATTAGCTATAATACTGTTTATAATTTTCTTTTGGCAGCCAGTACAAAAATGTATTTATTCCTTTCTTTACCATGAGAACGTGAACATTCATAGTCATTCCAGCTCGTCGTTTCCCAGGCAGCGAGAATTACAGCTGTTTTTGATTTTTCCAGATAAAGTTACATATTATACACAGGGTGATTCTGTGCAGAGCAGAATCACAAGATGTCTCCAGTGTACTGCAATTCTATTTAGCAACTAACATTAACCTTTTAGCTGTAATTCTATAAATATCCGCTGCAACCATTTCTTGAAATCACACTTGTAAGACACATCAATCCAGTTTGTCTTCTTACATTCCTTACTAATAGTTGTTCTTGTGGGGATTCAGCTAGGAAACCAATAACTTTTGGTTCAAACCTCATTATACAGCAGTGTGCTGCTTCCATGTAAAGAATGAACTTATGACAAATCAGCATGGTGCAGCTACTAGCATCTTTCCAGCAACTTAAGTGTATTGTAAAGAATACAGCTGTGCCCTTCTCTCTTTCCTAGAAGCTTCAACTGGCAGCATGTACACTTCATTACAAATCCTATATTAAATTGAACTACTAAGGCAAATGTACTCCTCCCTTACATTATAGCTATACACAGTGATGGGATTCAAATAAATTAACAACCGGTTCTATGCCCAATGGCTCCACCCAAGCCTCACCCTAGCCCTGCCCTGACTCCACCCAAGACCCACCTTTTCCCATCTGCGATTGGGACAAAACTAAATTTTTATTTAAAAAAAAAAACTAAAAAACTCACCACCTACCAGTTTGTCCATTAACCCTAATAATTGCTGAAGTATATGTAGACTACTGAAATCTGAAAAACATAAATGTTTTGTAAAGATGATTTGCTATATTTAATTATGCTGCAGATGTTTCCTACTTATACTTGTGTTCTGGAAACCAGGCCCGGTTATTATCTGAACGCTGTGCAGAGATGCCCTGGGCCAGGGTTTGGGTCAGACTTAATTGTCCTATCTTCAGACTGCTATATGTTTGTAGGTATGCAGTAGTGAGATAGAGGTATTAACACTTAAGTAGAAAACTTTTGTACAGTACAGCTTAAATGCAATACATTTAAGCACAACAAACTATTTACAGTTTACATTTGTGTGTATATGCGAATGTCATGTTAGGCATCTTTTTATGAATTCATTTTAGGAGCTGATATTGCACTTCCATTTTTTGTATGTTTGCTGCATTATTGTGTAGAAACAGGAAATACATAAATTCTTGTAACTGTTATATAACAAATGAATTTGTCTAGCAGCATTAATTCACGATTATGTTACTGAATCTTGGTGGAAGTTTCCTTTCTCATCAAAGGCAGAGATCAGCTTTTAAATAGAAAGTAAGGCTGCCAAAATCTCAAAATAAATGAGTATGGATGCAAGTTACTGTTCTAAAACACCTTCATTATGTCAATAGCCTTTGATCACTCTGTTTAGAAATATTGTTGTAGTGTTTGTTGTATGGATTTCTTTTATTATTTTTATTTAACTTTTTCTGTTAATGTTTTTGTTTTTCTTTATAAAAGTGAAGTTAAAACATCCATGTTTCTGTTTGTAAAGTAACATATTACAAATACATTTATAAAAATGTAACAGTGCGGATATTGGTAATTGATTGGCACATATAAAAAAAACAGAATTAATAATATAGTATGCTAGTATATAGTATGCAAGTAAATGAAATGTTTGGTTACTATTAGAATACTTATTAATGTCTCGTTGGTCACTTAATAGGGTTGGGATTTGATTAGTTGTATACACAGTTTTAATTGGTTTTAGGGTCATAACAACAATGATCCTGCCTAAAATGCCACTGATGTCATAAGGTCGTATCTAAACCTCTTCTTGCAGATCTTTAAGTCTGTATGGTAAAGGGGAGTGTTACTTTCCTCTCTTGTATGGTCCTTAATTCTCCCCATGTATGGAATTAGTAGTTCCATACACTAGAAATCCTTAGTGTAACATCTGCAGCATAAATTTACAATAGTGCAGATCTCCCATATTCTCTGTTCACCTAAAAACTGTGCTGCCCACATATATTAACATCTTAATTTCCAAGGTGCTGAAAAAGCTTAAACAGCAGCGTGTTTTCTTGTGTTACATTAATGGCATACACTGAGGTCAACTCATGCTTATTAATTTATCTGTTTTTCTATGTTTTAGGCAAATGAAATGTAAAATCCTTTCCATAGCTAGTTCTCTGTGAAGTTGTAATTTGGAAAGGCGACAAAGAATAATGTTCTTCAATACGACTGCAGTGTATTCCATCTAATGGCATCTTGTATAACAGATAGATAAGTCTCTAGGGATAAATCCTAGATGTCTGTTTTACATTTGTGCATGCTGATAGCATTGACTATTTAAATAGCAGTTTCTATCATTTCAAGTGACCCTTTCATTGAATACTTCATTCTCCCTTTTCCTTCAAAATTATTTATTCCACCTTAATACAACATCAAAACTGTTTACCTTGTCTTTATCTTTACACAGCATTGAGCAAGTCAGATAAGATTTGTTTTTGACTTCCAACTTTAATGTGGGGAAATACTGTGAAAGAAAGTGGAGTATATGCTTAAATTTTACCAAAACATTTATCCTGTTTAATTGAGAGCAAAGTTCAGCTTAACCTTAAATTTTGTATTAGCATTGCTCATTGCAATGTATTGCCGCAGGATGACCAAAACACACAGGTTATGCAGATTATACAAATTTGTCAGCATTTCTGATAGAAAATGCAATACAATTATTTTACCAAAATCACCTTTCCACAAATGTTCTTTTTTTGCTGCAAGAGTGTTGTTAGAGAGGGAGTTGAAGTGTATGGACATAATTTTGTGGTGGCTCACTGTTTACCATTACATTTTACACTCTCCTTTGTAGAGGCCAGTAGGCCAGTATAAGGTGTTGTCATACGATTACTTATATACTGCTTAATTTGTAAAATTGCCTTCCAATTTGAGATCCCTTAACTTGTACATTTACCCATCACACTAAACCGAATGCTTAACTGTTGAGCATTTTTATTTTTTACAAAGCTAATGTGGTAACTTCTACAACACAAACTGATTTACAATTTCAAATGTAAATTACTAGATCAACTTCACGAATTCTATATTGACAAAGAACATTAATATGTCAAGACATCATGTAATATACATGATGTATCGTTGGCAGACAGAAGTCCCCCAGCAACAATCAGGGTACTTGGTACCCCTCTGTTCTTTATAGAAGTATGGAGGGGTTAGAATATGCCTCCAGTTAAGATTAATGTTTATTGATGCATATAGCAATGCATATAGAAAAAGACAATCATAATAACAGTAAATACAAAATAAATGGAAATTAAAATACATAAATTAACCAGTTTATAAATGGGACTGATGGTTAGTAGATGCATTCCTCTTGACTTTTTTCCAATTTTTGAAACACTTATATTTGCTAATTGATAATTTCAATTATTTTTTTTATTTTTGTCTCTTATTTTTAAAAGCTGTTTTAAATATAATTTTTTTATGTGCAATAAATTAATAAATTAAAAGTAAATAACTTCTAAAAGTGATTCATCACAAAGTGTTAATAGATCCAATGAAGGACATCTCTTCTTCTGGTTTATATTGTTCACAGTAGCAAATTCTAATGTATCTTGCAAGTTGTTTGTCAATAAATATTAAATCTTACCAGGAAGCTTAAACATCACATAAAAAAATATATATTAATTAAAATCACTAACTGACCACTTGTATTCAGAAGATATCATTGTTATTCATTAAGATACAAATATAAAGAATGATTTAATAGATAACAGTATGAATCCAGGTTGTCAGATGATATTGATTCTGAATGATTTAATATGTGAAGCTCAAGTATCCTGTTAAGAGTTAATATCTATATTTAGTTAATATTTTTCAGTGGTAGTGGCTAATGTAAAGAATTGTGTATCTCAATTTCCGCACATAGGAGGCTTGGGGACAGGGCCACCATAACAAATCATGGGGCTCTGTAACCTTCCACTGTGTGGCCAGGCAGCAGCCCGGAAAGAGAGGAGTCCCAACGCCTGAGGCACGAGGACTGAGAAGTAATGCCACTGGTGTCGGCCCCCGCTCTTTCCGGTTGTCCCCCCGCCCTGGTAATGGACACTCCTACTTGTGGAAAACTTTTTTTATTAGTCCGCTCACACCACTGGTGGAATGAAATTGGAAGTTTGATAGGGCTTAGAGGCGACAAGGGGAAAGGGGGTTACTTATGCAAATTTTATCTCCGGGTAACGCCACTGGTTGTAAAGCTTTCTATTACTGAAGTCTGGATATGTAGTATAAAGACACTTATAGTGCAGTGTGAAAGTCTAGATTCAGTCTTGTATTAAGTTTTAATTTGGTTTTCCTCTTTTAGATCATTTAGTTTAAATCTGAAACCATCTTTTTTGTTTGTCTGTAGTCACTGAAGTTCGTTTTTATGTTTAATTTGTATACTGTGGTTTCCTCCATTTTCTTGGTACTCTAAGCCGTTCTGCTCAAGAATGTGGAAATCTCCAGTATTTGTAATATTATTTTCGGTGTCCTGTTTATGTGCTGAATTTGCCTTTCCACAGCTGTGTCAAAGGAATGCCATCACTTTCCATCTGTCTTGATTTCTGCTTGTTTAACTCTGCCAAGGATGGCTGCTCCCAAACTCAAGAATGATGTCACTAAAGGAAATGGACAGAAATATCATCTTTGGAATTCTTTATACATTTAAGGAGCTTCAATATTTTATATTTTATTCATATTATATGCATTTGACAGTGTTCGAAGCAAGATTTGTTCAGTTCATGGGTATATTATCTGCACGGAAGTAATTCATTCTATCCTCAATTCTATACAAGCTGCTGGGTTAAATAACAGTGTTGCTGACTTTTAGTTTGTCCCCCTGCTCCTGGGGGTTGGGCAAAGGGCCTGATTTGCCTGGACAGTAAAATGTTGTATTTTGCTGTGGATGGGGACACCAGGAGAACTGCTTGAAATTCTGCGGTATTTCGGGACAGTTTGAAACCCTGAATAACAACATACTGGCTTTTTTATTTAATTCAAATTAGGTTACTTATGCGTTTATTTTTTCTTGTTTTGTTTTTGTAAGCAATTGATAGGCTTAGGACCAAATAAATGTCTGCCTTTAGGACACAGGGCAGAGTTTGTCCCCAAACGAATATAAATTATTTTAGCAGTGTGTGTTTTTAATAATGCACATTATGCTTCTTATTCAGATTGCCCAAGGAAAAAAATATAGTACTCATGTTTGATATTCTTTAATAAATGTGTGGTGTTCACTGTAATATACCAATATGATTCACTGACCTTAACAGAATGTCTAACTCTCTTACAGATGATACATCCATCATATGCTATATACACTTGTAGTAGATTATTCATGCCAAATCTGTATGGGTATCACTACTCCTTTGTTGTGAATTGAAGTATGCAAAAAAGTATTCTCTGATTGTTCATTAATTGAAAGCATGGGACTATTGAAATGTGTGGGCCAACTTTAGCTATTTGTAAATCATATAGTGGGATATGTGAAATGTGCTTAAGATCTTAATAGTAGTAAAACCAAAACGAAACTCTCTACTAGTTCTGTAGTTGTATTAAATTAGTTATGCTAGCGTTATTAAGAAATGCATCTCAAATTACATTTGGAGAGATCTGCAGATATGTCAGACTGATTAATGTTCTCTTAGTTCAGTAGCTCCAAGAGTTTTGCCACCTCAGGTAATTTCATGACATCAGCAAATAGTTTGCTTGCACGCAAAGAACAAGAGTTGATAAGTATCTAACAGTGACTGTAAATCCCTGAAATATTAAAAAGTGTTTTTTGTGTTTTTTTTTCATTTTGTTAATGAAATGTTAAATGCTGCAAAAATTATTTAACCATCTCTTAAAATGAGCTTGCTGTTAATATAAAGTACATGTGTCCGATATTAACAGAAGTTGATTTGAATAACAAAAGCCTCATATAGTCATTAATTTTCTTTGATACCACACAGTCACAGTGATACAGGGGTATACTTTTTTTCTGGTCTCTCAAATATTGTACTCCGTGAAGATGAGTACACACTATACAATTGTCAGCTCACACAATAATTGTATAGAAACCAGACCCCTTTGCAAAATTATAGTGAAATTTAGAATAACAGAATAAGAACTTTCAATATATTTTCTTTGCAAGTTGTTTCAAAAGAATGTACAATATATTGCATACACATTATATAATATTTTTTTGTACAATTATTTGTTAAAACTATTCCAAGAAAATAAGTACCCATGTGCACCCATACATACTAAACCAGGGATGGCCAAACTGTTCTTCTTGATCAACAGTCCATGTTTTCCAGGTATCCTCAAAGAATCACAGGTGACTCTTCGTTATGAACACACCTGTGCACCAGCAAGGAGATGTGGAAAACATGGACTGTCGGTAGATCTTGAATGGCAGGTTTGGCCACCACTGCACNAAACTAACCGCAAAAGGAAATGATTTGAATAATACGCTGGACTGATAAACACTAGCATTGTCTAAACAATAGATGTTCCTAAAGTAAAATCTTAAAATAAATATATACAATTGCTGTATACTATATACATGTTGCTTATAACTAGGCAATTTTTGTTTTATTTTTTACATTAGGCAATTCTTTTAAGAATTTTTTATTTTATGGACGTTCCCACACACTAATTACATTAGAATGTTTATCATTCTAGTAAATGGCCAGCTTTACAATCTCTTTCCCATGTCTGACCTGTGCAACTTATACCCCTTTTCCATCAAAAACCCTGACTCTCACTCTCAAAAGTTGTATCCCTGACTGGTCTCTCTGAGCAGGCCCTGATAGCTTGTTGTTTTAAGGTTTCGCAATCCTCTAGAAAATATTTTGGCATCCAGATAACACCAACATTGTCCTCCCTCTGTAAGTCTAATTACTCACTTGCCGTTTGCTCTTTTCTACACACAATTCAACTTGGATGGGTCTACCCTTCTCACTTATGGGAAGAATTGCGTTAGTTAAGGGAGTATTGTTTTCGAGATTCTTATTTGATACAGATGCTCCCTGTTAATTTGACCCAAGATGATATAACCACTTGTGCTGATTTATTTACTAAATGTATACAGTAACAGTATGAAGTCTTTATCTATGGGGCTCAAATGCGATATGCTGTGGATTGGCTGTTTGAGAGGTAGATATATACCAAGTTTTATTTCATAGCACCTACCGAGCCTGGATAGCTATTTATAGGAAATTAAGTAGTGAACATACTAATGCTATGTAATTCTTTTAGGGGCAACCCCTTATTTGAACCAGGTGCTTCTTTAAGATGTGACATCAAAAGGGAATTCGGGGAGTATTTGATGTTTTGACCCGTATCTATTCTTTTACATGTCTTCAGGGAGATACAGGATCCCTCCTAGGCCTTTCTTTATGTTACAGGCCTGACACTTTGCACATTTGGTGCAATCCAAACCGAGTACTGTAGATGCTAGGATGTGTACTTCTAGGATGTGTCTTTTCTCAAATCGCTTGTTTATCGCCTTAGATATATGTATGATTTACTGGGGGTCGAAAGAAACTCTGGAAGCTTTAAGCTCTGATCACCTGTAATAAATACACTTCAATACTCTGAATGGTAGTATTTGGACAGCCTCCAATTGTGCTATTTGAATCCCTTAAAAAGATGAATTCTATTATAGGTACACTTCTACTGTGAGAGGCAGAATCTGGAAAAAGAACAGGAAATTGCATTGTATGATTTGTCAACGTTTTATTTGTACATTCTTGCAGAAAATAATATTTTGACAATAAAAAATTCAACTCAATACTTTGGAATATAACCTCTGTTTGCCAATTACAGAGGTGAAACATTTCATGCAGTTCCTGGCCTGGTTTGTACACACTGTAGTATATTTGCCGCCTCTTCCATGCAGATCTTCTCTAGATCAGTCACAGTGTGGGGCTCTCACTGGCCAACACAGACTTTCAACTCCCTCCACAGATTTTCAGTTGGGTTGAGGTCTAGAGACTGGCTAGGACACTCCAGGACCTTGAAATGCTTCTAAACAGCCATTCCTTAGTTACCCATGTGGAATTTTGGGGTCATTGTCATGCTGGAAGACCCAGCCATGTTCTATCTTTAATGCTCTTACTAATGGAAGGAGATTTTTGGCCATAATCTCACGATACATGGCCCCATTCATCCTCTCCTTAATACGGATGAGTAGTCCTGTCCCCTTTACACAAAAGCAGGCCGAATGAATGATGTTTCCACTCCCATGCTTCACAGTGGGTATGGTGTTTTTGGGATGCCATTCATCATTCTTCTCCCTACAAATTTGGCAAATGGAGATTGTACCAAAAATTTTAATTTTGCTCTTATATGACCTCATTACATTCTCCCAGTCCTCCTCTAAATTATCCAGATGGTCAATGGCAAACTTTAGACGCTGTTAGCTTAAGCATGGGGATCTAGTGATGCAGGATATTAATCCATGATGATATAGTGTGCTACTAATGGCAACTTTAGTTACTGTGGTGCCAGTTCTCTTGAGGTCATTGACCAGGTCCCCATGTGTAGTTATGGGCTGATTCCTTACCATTGATTATTAATACCCCACGACTTGAGATCTTGAATGGAACCCCAGGTCAAGAGATATTGTTTGTGATTTTTTTATTTCTGCTACTCTTACCATGGCAGCTGATGTATGGGATATTCCCTCCATGATGGGTCCACCGGAAAAGAAAAGAAGACACCCGCCTTCATAAACCGCGCTCCCACTGGGCTTAGTGTCTTTTTTTTTTTTTTTTTT
>JABWIB010004006.1:37030-48321 GCA_016617825.1 Platyplectrum ornatum
TCTCCAGAGTGTAAAATGAAACTGAGAGCTCAAATCTGATTGGTTGCCATGGGCAACTTCCCCAAATTCGAATTTCACTGCAATCTTCCTGCTTAGTAAATATACCCCTTAGTCTACATTTCTACATCTGAATAAATTTTGACAGGCGTTTACAGTATATAAATGTGTGAATGTACACCATTCAGATCAAGTTCTGCTTTCATTGTGACACAATTTTATTTTGTATAACATTTCTTGTACTTTTATGTATTTTAGTATGTGTAGTCTTTTATATAGAGACTAATAGTTTAGAAACTTTAATACTTTTCAACTATATTCTACACAACTATATTTTTCAAGCGTTTTGCATACAACAAAGTATGATTTTATGTGTTAAATGTGCTAAATATCATATTCATATGTTGAGAGTTATTATTGACTGGCTAAACAGACATCCAATTCTGTTCTGAACAATCCAACAATTCTGAACATTGAGGGGTTGATCCATATGTGCACTTTTTTAGGTACATGTGTAGTTCTGTGAAAATCATTGTTTTTAACCTTATTGCATGCAGATATTTTGCACAAGGAACTCACTAAGAGCCAGGACATGAACTATGAATCTTCACATCTCAACTCTCATTATGGTTTTATAGTTTATACTTGTCTGGCCCAGGTCTACACTTGCACCAATTTATTCCTTACTCCCAAACTCTGGATCAGTCCCTGAGAATGTAAATTCGCTAGAATTGACCATTAGTATGTTAATTAATTTCACAGGAGTAACATGAATTACATAGAATGCCATTGTCTCTCAGCATTTAAATAAACTAAAGTTTAACGAAATGTAATTTTATTTTGTTTTCCCAGACTAATAGCCTTGTATTTATTTATTTATTACAGCTTACCAAGGAAAGCAAAGGCCTTGTATGCATGTAAAGCTGAGCATGACTCTGAACTCTCATTTACAGCTGGCACAGTGTTTGAGAATGGTGAGTCACAGTTCATTTGTTCATGTTCATTCATAAATGCATTTATTTTTGTTTCTGTTTACAAGCAAGTGTTTTACTAGAACACAAGGAATATTAATTTGTTCAGAATTAGAATCTGAGTTATTATACTAGACTAAATAGTCTATAAACTGGGCTGTGTGTGTGTGTGTGTGTGTGTGTGTGTGTGTGTGTGTGTGTGTGTATGTTTTGTTATTTCAGCTGAAGACAATAAACTTACCACAAGAACATTCATAAAGAACGTTGACACTAACACCTTCATACCAGCAGGAAGCAATCACTTGACCTGGCTAAAAAATATACCAGGATGCCAATTCCACAAAATTAGAAAAAGTTGCACCTATAACAATGAAGCACAGGATCTAAAAACTAGATTTCTCGACACACAGTATGTCGACAAATCAGTAGAAGCTTTAGACAAACAGAAAACAATAGAGACAGACAATACTGAAACCAAAATTCAACCATGAGAAGGAAAAAGAAAATAAACAAGAAATGTATTTTACTACCGACTTCTGTAGCAACTATATAGAACTGGAAAAATTATATATAAAAACACTGGCACCTCCCATGCAGAGACCAAAAATTAAAAACATTCTTACCTCCCAGACCGGAAATCATCTAGTAGAAAATTTGAAAAGCATCCTGGCACCAACTGCACTAAAACCCAGACACACAAATAAGCGACAACAGGCTTATAGAAGAATCCAAAGGATTCTTCCACTGCACCAAATGCACAGCATTAATCACAACAAAAAGCAGCTCTACACAACCCCAAACAACCTTCAAGTCAAACCAGAATGGACAGAACTACAAAATAAAATAAATCATTCCTTGTGACACAAAGGGTGTAATTTATCTCCTCACCTGTCCATGTGGACTCCAATATGTGGTCTACGCAATAAGAAGCCTAAAAACAAGAATAAATCAACATCTCCGCAACATCATAAAGGGGGTCACAACACACTTTGTCCCCCTTTCTCGTCTCATAGACTACAAAACACTTAACATAAAACTACCACTCAACACCACACCTTATCTGGATGTCAACCACCAGCTAAAAAAAAGTAATAATCTAAAATGTGTGCAACACCTAAAGATTGATACCCATATCAAAGAAACTAATAGCCACAAAAAAAATCCTGCAAAAACTGGTCAGCTTTGGAGAGAGGCTACTAACACCTCTATAATCACAAAGCATTACAATTAAGTAACTACAGTAACTGATATTTACAATTGTTATCTGAATCACATTAAAACTACACATATTTACAAATCGGTGTATTTTAACTACTTGGGATACCTATAACTTTAAATATAGCTTTAGTGTAAAATAAAAACTAAAAACACATCTGCTTTCACATCTTTTGTTATTCTAACATATAGATAACATAGGTATGGACAAATTAAGTCCCATAATCTAAACCTTGAACTATGTCTATGGGTGTTTTCTTAACTTGCTTCCACTGTACTCCTAGGGAACAAACCAGGGGGTTCCACAAATACCTTACAGGCTGAAATCCTACTAGAGCAGGCATAGTGCAGCTCTCCAGGTGTTGTCAAACTACAAGTCCCAGCATGCTGTATCAGGTATCAACTGTGTCTATGCTGTTAAAGCATGCTGGGAACTGTAGTTTGACAACACCTGTAGAGGCGCAGTTTGCCTACCCCTGTACTAGAGCATTAGCGTGACTGACCGACACCTCTTTCTAGTATATGTATGTGTGTATAATATATATCACACACACACACGATTAGGTTAGTGAGAATATGGCTACATAACTACCGAATGTGATGATGTGTGTGGAGGGGGAATTTTATGGGATCCTAAAACACAGTACATGGTTGGATGTTAGCAGTTCCATGAAGACGAGTGACATGTAGGACAGAGACAGATTATAGTGAGTGGTCATTTTTTATTTTATTATCTTTATTAGGAGTTCTCTTAATGTTTCTCTTTTTCATCAAAGCTTTTATAAAGCGTTCTAGTATGCTGTTGTGGTTTGTGTTATTGCCCTATGCATCAAAGAGATGATTATACAGAGAGGTGAAAAAGTTCAGCATTCATACAAATGTCTAATTTCCTCTGCATGTTTAATTCTGTTTGTATCCTTGTACAAAGCAAGGCTCCACAGCTGATTCAGTTTTTTTTTGTCTTTTTTGAAGCCAGCCAAACACTGATTATGAGCTGCGTAAGATCTTGGAACATTTAGACTAGAAAATATGTTGAACATACATATGTTTGTGTTGTTAATAATTCTTAAATTATATTTCATAGATATTATCTTAGATAAATCTTCCCACTACGTATTCTTTATATTCAAAGAGACTTTGCACTTGGATGCATGGGCGTCGGAACAGCACACCTTTCAGTCACACTAGAGCAGTGATTCCCAAACTGTGAGCCACTGCTGCCATAGGGTGCTGTGATGCTCTCACCAGGGTGCCATAGAAAGCTTCTTTGACATGAAGGCACGATGTGTGTGTATACAACTCTGTAAGGCTTATATGCAATGAAAAAAACTACTTTTCATTTACACAAATTAGCAAAACAGGTCACCAACATGATTTTCTTCAGATTGCAAAAAAATGCATAGATAGCTATTTATTTTTACTGAAAAATTCCCTTTAAGGACAGGCCGTTACTTATGGCCCTGCTGGTGTTTTTTTTTTTTTTTTGTAAGGGGTGAAGGGGCACCAAGTAATAATATTTTCGCGCCCCACTGAAATTGTGGCACCTCTGCTTGGATGGATTTCTTACACACATAAACACAATGGGGGAAATTTACTAAGGTCGAGATGGAATGGAGAGTTAACTCACTCAATCTCGCGGCGAGTTTGACTCGCAGTTGTGGGGTGAGTTTTAAAATTTACTCTGGTGCATGTATAGCCGCGAGTTATACACACAGGCGAGTTTGGTCAAACTCTGGTGTTATACTAGCGAGTTTAGTTACACTCACGTGTTATACTGGCGAGTTTAGTTACACTCACGTGTTATACTGGCGAGTTTAGTTACATTCGCTTGTACATACATACATTTTTTTTTTATACTTTTAGTCCTGCAGCCTGCAGTACCAGACACTAAAAAAAACTGCCCATTTTTAGATCAGTCATGGTTTTTTGGAGTGTGACAGGTAGGTAGAGTTGTGTGTTAGGAGAGTGTTTAGAGAAGTTTGAAGTGTAGACTTTAGTGATTTATTATTGTGTGTGTGATAGTAATTGTGTCCTTTTGTTGTGTAGTCTTTTTGGGGTGTTTTGATTTTCAGTAGTAAGTCCTTTTTTTGTTTATTTTCTATAGTTTACCCCCATCTCTGTTTGTGTACTTGAGTGTGTACTAAAATTACGCAGGTCACGCAGTGTTCCCCATCTGGGCTGGACATGGTGCTGGTCATGGCCATCCTCAGCAACCCCTTTACATATACTGTGTGCAAGCATAGGTGCAGACTGTATAGCAGTGGCTACTAAGACATACATAGTGATCAGGTAAAAGAAAGTGCTGCATAGAATTGCTCCCTTTTTATATGGTTTGTAATACCCCGTTCAGATTGCCAAAAAAAAGCCGTCGTTTTCAGCGAAAACGATGGCCTTAGTGTAAAAGCCGCTGTTTGAAGGCAATCTGAACGGTCCCTTTTAAGAACGACGGCTCAGGAAAAAAGAGGTTTTTCGCCGGCTCCCTTGTAGCAGTCTGAACGCGCCTGGCCGGCTCCAGCGCGTATGAGGGGAAGTGATTGGCCTAAAAACTTTTTAGGTGACCTCCCCTTCTCACAGCACGCCGGCTTCACTGTAGAGCCGGCGTTACGTGCAAGTCTGAACGTGACTTGCACGCTGCCACGCCGGCTCTACACCGCGGCTATGCCTGCGGCTTTTTAAAGCCCAGGCAATCTGAACGCGGTATAATTAACCATTAATTGCACACAAGAGAGATACTTGCCTGCAAACACAGACCCGTGCAACACCATGTGACATATTGTCAATACATTGACCTAGGGTTGGTCCTCTATTCTGTACCCCTGCTTGTTGGCACCTCACAGCATCTTCTGTAAAAAATTGTAATTCTATTATAGCTCCCCCAAATGTGGGTTTCGGTTTAAGTAACCTACTATTTTTTCTTTGTCATTTACAGTTCATCCATCGCAGGAGCCAGGCTGGTTAGAAGGAACACTCAATGGAAAGACAGGACTCATCCCAGAAAACTATGTGGAATTCTTATAGCTTAATGCACTGCTAGCTATGCAAAGCTTTACATGGTATCCATGACAACTGTTGAGGGTGTTGGAAGTTTTTCTCTTTGCCTCCATGAATTACAGGGTGAAGGACTTTTCATTACTTATTGCAGAGAACATGTGTGTTAATAGTAATGTACATGTTTGGAATGATTTCTGGTGGTGAATTGTATTCAAAACTGAGAACTTTTATTTTTCTTAAGGGACCATTTTATGTTACTGTTACTTTATAGTTAGAATTCACTGTAACTTTTAACCACTAAACATACCTGTGCTCTATGAAATTAGACAATTAGAGCATTCTAGTGCAGGCGGCTGAAGCGATTTTATAAAATTTTACAGATTTATTTTTATGTTAATAGTGCAGATTTGGTATGATAATTGTGTCAAATTTAAATAGTTTTATTGTGACTTATTTTAAAAAGGGTTTGATATATTATTTAAAAGAAATTTAGTGGGCACCACAGTACACCTGCTGGTGACTATACTGCCTAATACTGTCTAATTTTATGGATTCTTTTATTCCAGAGTCATATATATTGTGGGATTGCAGAAGCTACAGTATTTGGTTAATTGATCAAATGTTTGACAATTTTTTTCATAACCCAATATGATCTTTAATGGGTTTAATAAATAGGATCTGTGATAGTCTTAAGGACCATGGTGGGAGTTCCAGATGTGAAGACACTACACTGGTTCTTCACTGCATCCTGACTTCCGTAAATGCAAGGCTAGGCTACTCTCCTCTCTTATAAAGTCAACTCGCCTCTACCCCCTTTTTAAGGTTTCTTCACCATCCCCATATAAAATGGGGGTGATGTAAAATTGTAAGAGTACTTTCCACTGAAAACTAAATGATTTCCACTTCCTACCTCCTCCATCATCGGGTGTGCCTGTACCACATCACCAATAAGAGAGTTTCTCCTGGTTCTAGCAATCCTGATCTGGCCTAGTATTGTTGTTGCTTAATAGGAAAAAGAGGGCATATAATTGAAATATATGCCTTTAACACCAAAAATATTTTCCATACCCTCTTACTAAAGTACATATATTAATATTTGGGTTTTCCTGTGGTTGTTTGGAGGTAGATAGAGAAATAATTGCAATTTTAATTAGAATATTAAATAAAGGTTCACTATAATGTACCATTCGGGAATACGGTATAAATCCCATGTTCAGTACAAAATGTTTTGAAATGTGATGCTTTTAGGGTCTGCATGTCAGAATGTCTATGTTCTTAAATTACACTGCACATGTCCTGCAGATATGATTTTGTTATCAAATTGTACAATTAGTTATTTGTTTTTATTATGTACTTGACTTTCTAAATTGCTGTATATTTTGTTTTGCAAATATAACAATGTAAATAGAGCGTTACATCGAGTGCTGTGAGGTAAAGTTTTATATTTGATATTTTTGTGTGCACTAATCCAGCTGGTGTAACATCCACACACCACCCAGAATATGTAGGAGGGGCCGCCTATATATATATATATATATATATATATATATATATATATATATATATATATATATATATTATAAATAGTTCTAATTATTGTGAGATTCAGAGAAACACATGGAAACTGGCTCACTTATAATAGTCATGTTTTACTTTAAAGCAAAGGGGTTAGAATAATAACACTGCACTATATAGTTGGTTTACTTTGCAGTCATAAAACCCTTTGATGCATTCAGATTCTAATACCTTTTTTATTTAACCTTAAGTCCATTTCACTGGAAAAATATGATATACGATAAGGGAATTCTTATAAGCCAGTGTCAGTTAGCCATTACTATATTAAAGTGTGTGTTGTCTATATGTACCTGTAGTAACAATTTAATAGGCTCAGCAACGTCTTATGAGAATCAAGCCTATGTATTTATACAAAAATTTGGGAATATCTGTTCAACATGTCAGCATCACTATTTGCTGTATACCACTGGTTTAAAAATTTGGGCTCCACTTATAAACACTTTAACATGCAAAAACCTTATTTTTCATATTTGGTGTTTTATGTCTAACATCTGTACTGTTGGCTACATTGAAATGAAATGCCCACTGTTAGTAAACAACTAACAAACAAGCTTGTGTTTTATGTATATTAAATATAAAGGCAGTTTAACATAAAAAAAAATCTTATCAGCTTTTATTTGTTTTGCTGCTCTTTTAATTGGTTTGTTTACTACTTTATATGTACATCTGCTGTTAATAAATGAAAGTTGTTCACAGATGGCAAAAATATAATAAAGACAGCATCTGGACAAAATGGCTACATCACAATTATATACATTGGTTTTTATTTTGTTAATATTGTTACTGTTTACAGTTTAGTATTTTTATTAAAATTGTAAGAATACAGTAACTGTCCCAATTGTTACTGTAGCAAATTATACGTTTAGTTTAAAGCAGTGGTTCTTAACCTCGTTGAGGTACTGAACCCTGCAAGTTTCATATGTGCATTCACCGGACCCTTCATAGGTGGAAAAATAAAATGTTATTTTGCTTTGCATTTTTTTTTATCAAAACATAGACATAGTTATTTTGCTTTGCATTTTTTTTTTTATCAAAACATAGACATAGACATTGGTGTTTTCCCAACATAATTATGTTGTATACAAAGTGTCTAGGAACCATTTATCTATTAATGAGCCAAAACTTGACTTACAGAAATACGTTTTAGGCTCTGACCAGTAAACATGTTCATAAAACATATCATTTTTTTAACTATTTATCCAATCATCCATCCTGTCTACTGCTTTAGCTATTAGACTTAAATGTGTGTGTGTGTGTGTATATATATATATATATATGTGTTTTTTTTTTTTTATAGTGCAGAAAATGGACCATGCATCAGCTGTACATAAAATCACGATCAAATGGCCTTCAGTTTCTTATGATGAAACATTGTAATTGCCATTTTGTAAATGCTAAAAGTATATTCATGCACCTGGTGAAATAAATGGACCCACACATCCACGAACCCCATGGGGAAAATTTACTAAACTGCAGGATTGAAAAAGTAAAGATGATGCCCATAGAAACCAGTCTGATTAAAGTCCGTATTCTACAGTATGTAAAATGAAACAGAGCTTGAATCTGATTGGTTGCTATGGGCAATATTGACACTTTGCCAATCCCGTTTAGTAAATTTGGGCCCTGGGCTTGGGCCAACTACTGTTATCCTTTGTAAACAAATTTGATTATTTCTCATATGTACCGATTGAATTGTAACATAGTATTGGTTGTTCTATTGTATAATCTAAGATCTGACTTTGATTCTCAACAGGTAGATTACATCTGGCACATCATATATTTATACTTTTATGCAGATGAGTTTAAATTGCTAACATTCAGGGAGGTTCCTATAAGAATATGAACATTAAATAGTAAATTATTGACCTAGCTGCTTTCTCTTTTGGTGATTACTAGTTGTTTTATCATTTTAATATTATAACACTTTAACATTAAATTGTGATCTAAAATAAAATTCTGATGTTTTACTCTCAGCGGCAGTAACGTAACTAATCTTTGTGGTATATTTTCTTCATGGGTTTTTATTTTTTTATGGACTGGAATAAAATTTCCACACGTGCTGTAATGGTTTCTTCACAAATTTCCACACAAATGTAATGGTTGATCGATATAACTAATGTCTGAATATTATTCTTCTGTGGGAACATGCTTCAAATAAGTGCTGCAAATAAATCCATAGGATTACTATGAAGATAACTTTTCTGCACGTGTTTCACAACCTGTTGCCAGTGTCTGTTTATTTGTAGTGCACTTGTGGGTCTTAATTCTTGTGCCTCTGTTTTGTGTATTGAATAGTTAACAGTTTGGGAAGACCATATGGCTGGAATTACTGTATATATTGTGATTACCATCTCAATCATAGGCGATGGAATAGGGGAGGAAGCAACCCCCCCAAAAAACTGAACAGTATACTTTCCCTGCTCCCCCTCTATAGCACAGTCAGATTGTTATAGGTGCTGCAAAAAAAGGGATCAGGTGACAGAGCCCAAACAACCAGTGAAGAACTGGTCAAATGTTTTACCTACATTTTTTGAAGTGTTAAAAGGGTTCACTTGCAAACCTTAATAGTAGGGCAGCCTCCAACAAGGTGCCAATGCCTTGCTGCCCCTACAAGGGGCTTAAGGTTCAAATGGAAGGAACCAGGGTGATGGGGTGAGCCATATAGTAAGCCCCCTCCAAGCACCAAAGTCTGGGTAAATGCTGTTATCTTTAATACGGTAGTTCCATGGCAGATCACAATAACATAATGCTGTGAATAAAAATATTTAAAAAAAATAGCAATTTCAGCTTAGATTTTGAAATAGCTTTACTGGGTTATCTTACATGTCATTGTCATAAGTATATGCCTTATAGTTTTCGAATCATGTGGGATGAAAATTAGAGAAACATTAATGGTTCTGATAGCATAATGATCATAAATATAGCAAATACCACAGTTAATGTAATCTTTAAATTGCCAAACGGCACATGACCACACTCCTCCACCTATTCCCTTGATTAACCAATACTCCAGAGACACAGTAATTGGACACCATAAATGAAGACGCATGAGACTTTAATTTTGGGTAAATAAAAATAGGGGCATGGTTTATTTCATAAAACCTAATTGTAATTGTGACATATAATTTAATTACCAGAGAAGGTGGCCCCTAGAAGCAGTGGAGGTCAGAGGTTAACTTATATTTACCAACCTAACACCAAGCGCCTAAATACCGGTGTGCATAAAACTAATCCTATTGCTTTAATAGCAAACAAATGACAAGCCCATTTTCAATGGTCCAACATCCAGGGGGCAAACCGCCCAGAATACCTCCACATTTAAGCTAATCAACCTAATAAACCATTGTCCAAAATTTAACTGAGCTTAAAACCATCTGTCAACCTACCCATCTGACCCCAACGGCTGCCGCCACAGCAACTGGGTATCTTATTGCCCCAGTTCACTCCACCTTCAGAGACCAGAAAGAGCCCACAATAAATCCTGTTACATTGTCTGCATCGGACAGGTGAATCCCATCCTGCCTATAGAGGCCAGGGACATTGAATCTCATGGCTGGGTGAGAGACACTGGAACGCCCAATGGAACATACAAACCTTAAATTGAAGGACAGATCCTTCTTAATAGCCAAAGCCACCCAGAATATGTAGGAGGGCCCGACAATCCATGAGAAACGGGGGGAATCTGTAGTGAAATGTAAGAAATCGTGAGACAAGGAATCAACCAAAACAAAATTAAGGTATACTATAAATTGTGAAGATACAGGAAGAAGAGAAAGGAAGAAAAGAAAGGAGAGAGAAGGCTACGATAAGCCTAGAGCACCCATCCTGCTTGTAAAGGCCAGGGACATCGAATCTCATGGCTGGGTGAGGGACACTACCATGGACACAGCTGAAATGAACCCAATCTCTCCACGCCCTACGGTATCGGTGCTGGCAACAGGGACCTGTTGGCCAGCTTCTCTATCCCTGCAGCGCAATCTGCCAAAGAGGAGAGGAGCATGGTAACCTGGATGTGCAAGCAAGTGGTGCCAATGTTCGAAACCTACTCAAATGGAACAGAGACAGAGCGTCAGCAATCTTATCTTCAACGCCATAACGTGATGTTATACTCGAGGCACTGCAGAACCAGCCTGCACAATAATGCTATAGCAGGAGGAGAGGAAGCCCACTGATTGCTGATGGACTGGACCACACCCAAGTTGTCGCATCAAAATAGGATATGCCTGTCACAGAGCTCTGCCACCCATAGCTCCATGGCGTCGTCAATTGAGAAGAGCACCAGCACCAAGAAGTTAGCTGTCATGCTTCACCAACTCCACCGACCTCTGTGTAGGGCTCCAAGCCATTTGGGAGTATGCCCCAAGGTCTAAGGCACCGCCTGCATCTGTGAAAAGCTCTAACTCAATGTTGGAGCCTGCCATATGCAAACCTCATTAAAATGGGTCTCATTAAAGTAAACCAAATACACATATCCTCCCTGATGGACTGTCAAAGTCTGATTCAGCCAGGGCAGGGGTTTGTAGCACCCCCCCCCCCCCCCCC
>JABWIB010004008.1:13215-31509 GCA_016617825.1 Platyplectrum ornatum
ATATATATATATATATATATATATATATATATATATATATATATATATATATATATACAGGGCTATATAAACATATGTTGTAAACTATGTTTTACCCCTGACAATACACATAGTACTTTCAATAGGATGAAATGTCAGGGAAACCTCAGATTTTACTTCTGGTGGCACCACTACCGCGACTAACTCAGCCCAACCTGTCATTGACTGAAACAAATGATGGAGGGGATGGGGAGGAGAACCACCCCGAACATCTGCCCAAAATTTCCATTCCCTCCCTAGCCCAATCAGGACACAAGTTTTTGAAAAGCAACATAATTTATTTTGACTGGGGCTCTCAGAGGAAGATCCTCGGCTCTGACTTTAACGTAGTTACATAGAAAACAATAGGGACATTTACTGTATACATTTTCAATCAAATACATTATACTGGAACACAGTGCACAGAGTGTTTTCAAATTACCACGGTGATTTCTGACAAGACTGACATAGAGCTTTAGGTATTTACTAGGCAGTGATTTGGCAAATCGTTGGCAAACCGGCGGTGTTATAAAATTGCCAAAATGAAACGAGGTGTCTTCCCAAAGCGCATTTACCCAAATCACAATGCATGTACACTCTGCATTTGTTCATGCCGAGTCTTCTGGTTCACAATTTTCTCACATTAATTCAGTAGAATTCCTACTCTTTGCATGCCAATATTACAATGCAATGCTGTGATACTTACAGTATAATCAGCCCATATCCCCCAACTGTTACGATTTTGGGGGTTTGTCCCGCTGTCCCTCCCTCCTACCAGTTTGTTGCGATCGCTTTGCCGCGACAGCGGCATGAAAAAGGGACGGGGCTTGTATAGGTGGGTGGGGTTTTGGTGTGTCTGGGTGGGGTTTGGGCATGCCGGGGCAGGGTTTGGGTGGAGCTGGGCAGGGTATGAACCGAGCAGGGGGCAGGTCTGTCCTGCTCTCTCAACGGCAAATGTTTGGGAGGTATGTCAGCCTTGAGACACTCACTATATTCATGATCCTGCAAAACCTGCAAAACAATTACTATCCTGAGAGTACAGTAATTTCCATGGGCATCTAAGTGCCTGTGAGCTAAATATTCTCTGTATAAAGAATTCTCCTAAGTGCTCTTCAAGGGGTTTTTAAGGGTTCACCTGCAGGAAGATTTATAACACTGTGTTCATGAATAAAAAAAATAATGACAGGGTAACATTCAAAAAGGAAAACATTCACTTTTCAATAAGTCACGCTGGTAGAATCATTTATGTAAGTGAAGACTTGATAGCTTCCTACAATGATTAATTAATTGAAACATTTCTATGTTGGAAAAAAAATGTTTCCTACTGCTGCAACATGCCACTTATAATCAGTTTATGAGATGAAAATGTCCACTAATTAATTAAAGTGTCTGCTGCTAACTTTACCTGTGTCGCAATTTCACAAATCAACAAACATTAATTTTAATATCTTTGCTTGATTGTTAGTCATAAATTACCTATGTCACATATTCACAAATTAACAAATATTACTCAGCCTCTACTTGACTGTATGCCAGACGTAAAATCTAACTGACACTGTTCCACATTAAGCAAATTAATCATACCGTATTCCTGTACAAATTCATATTTAATAATTGTAAAACTGTATTTCCCCCATGTATAGGATGCACCACTGCTCCATATGTAAAATATCATTATATGTACAACAGGGGGTGTATATGGGGGTATGCCATACTGACACTTCTCCCACTGATGTAATTGAAATACTACAAATCTCCATTGACTTCTATTATATTCAGTGTTTCCATACCGCCACTTCTAAATTTCCACTTCGACCACTGATGTACAATATAAACCACAGTTCAGTTCCAATCAAACAGACACATACATTGGTCTTACATGGAACAGCTCACAGCACAGCACAGCTTTTAAACTGACCTTTATTTAAAGCTATGTAATATGTACCTTCTTTACCTTTTTATACCTCTGTGCTACCTCTGTGCTAACACAAATGCCTTTCTTTGACCTTAGGAACTGTAGTCTCTATAAGTCTATTTCACTCAGCCGGCTGAAGGAGTTCAATGAACACACACAGACACTTGTGTACTCAACGAAGTTCCCCCTTTTATTGGTTGTATGCCCCTCATATTTATACTGAGTTGACCACATTTTTAATTATACATAGCTCATTTGATTTAAGAATATTTTCCATAAGATTATTTGAATCATTGTTTATACTCTAGCCACAAGGTTAACCACAAGCTATTCTCTGCATTGGAATCTCCCATTCCCGCCTGCTACTTCCATGATTTTAGCTAATTTTAAGCTCTGGAAGTCACCAGTTGCTTCTAGCTACTTTTAGCAAATGTTTCCAAGCATCTGAAAAATCATATATCAAAGAATATCTGAAAGCATTTAAAACAAATCTGATGATTACACTATGGAGTATATATGATAAGATATATGGATACAAGATGGAGTATATTTGGTTATATAGAATTACACATCAATCTACCTCTATCAGTGAAATAGCTCTGTTTCCATGGTAAGCATAGACTGTATTTGAATAATTTTCTTTCAGTGAAGAATAATAAAGGTAAAACCACACCAAGGTGTAGGAGGAAACTGGAGCACCAAGCAGAAAACCATACAAACTCTAAACAAATAAGGTCCTGTCCAGGATTTGAACTTACGACCTCAGCACTTCGAGGCACAAGTGCTACTTATTAAAACTGTGCTGCGCCTCCTTTAATCCATATTGGATTAGTCATATGATAAGTAGTTTTATTTTAGGACCTGATTCAGGGAACCTCAGCCGGAAAAAAATAGTAAAAATAAATAAGTAATTAAATTAATTAATAAGTAATTAAATGTAAACAACTAAACCACACATAGACAAATTGATTTTATTTTAACAATATTTTTATTATTTTTAATTTTTTAAAAATCTTTATTTAAACATTAATAAGTGAGGTAATTCTCGTTAGGACATTACCTGCCTCTACACTGCTATGCTAAGCCTGCACCATGTCTTCAGGCTGCTAAAAGCGTATATGGAAATTGACAAAACACAGGGTCTCCGCCAGCCACTAAGTCTCTGACACTTCTAAATACACTGCTCGACTAACATGTAAAAAGAAGAAAAACTGGATTTTAATATAATAATTGCGAGCGCTCAGTAAATCTATAAGAGCTGTAGTGTTTGAGAATGATGAGGATGAGACAAGTAAAACATAAAATTAACTGAGACTGCTATTGTAACAGTATTGATAAATGACAAAAGACAAAACGGAGTATTAATTACTTTGGTTTTAAATCAACTTCATATTTCCTTTACACATTCTATTTTTAATACTTCACAGATATTTATATATTTATTAGAATTTGAATACATTCACAGCAATATATTTTTTAATTGGCTACCACCCCCAATATAATAATTGCCCTTCTTTTGATACAGGCTGGTTTTACTGTTTCCTTGAATTTTTTTTGAATAATAATAATAAGACATTCATCACCTTTATCATATTTTTTTTATCAAACTTCCACTTGACATTTCAATATCACTGTAAGTTAATTCAATAATTCTATGATATTGTATTCTGATTTCAATACAACATGTAAATTTAATTTAAGAGAATATCATATTATTTCATAATTTTTTTTAAAATAAAATGTTTCATTTATTTCCATCCACAATTCTACTACTTAGGTAGATAAGTATGAGTTTATTCAGCGATTTGATCAATCAATTGACAGTCGTCTGATCAACCATATTATCGGACAATCTGTATGATTCACCATATTTTTATACCACCGTAAAGTGGCCCAGAAACACACAGGTTTGGCTATCAGAATTGACCATCATACACTGTACTAATCCTGTGATGATTGTAACGTGTGGTCGAAAGTTTGGCCCAGTAATTGGGCAGTGTGTCTTTACAATTTCCCTGGCTATTGGACGATTGTGTCAGGAGCCAGAGGTTCTAGTTAAAGTGTGTAATCAGCATAAATCTGTTACATATGGAGATATAGATATTCATTGTATATCTCTATACAGTTAATTCAGAGGTCAGTATTTAATTAGGGAATATTGTTCAGGTATATATATATTTTGTAACAATTTCTTATCACCATTCTCTCTATCTTCTTTATTGATATTTCACAGCAATTTTAAGTGTAATTAAAATAAAAAATTATAAGTTTTATATAACATTCCGTTTTTCTTATCATTGGCCTTGGCAGGGTGGGGGGAGGGGTGGAATAGCGGTTATTAGAGGGAGCAAAGGGAAGATACATGTGGGGAGATCACATAAATAATAATCACATGAATAATAAAATTATTATTATTTTATTTTATTTTTATGTTGTGAAAAAGACAGTGGTGTTTCTTATTCATATGAACAAGAAACACCACTGGGGAGCAACAAAAAATAAACTCGCTTGACTAGTGGAAGCGGCAGTCACTAAAGAGAAATGAAATCAAGTCCCTGCATATGCCCAGAGCTTAGAGAATTGTTTTACTGCACATGCACCGCACCTTTAAATTCTTGCAATAATCTCATAAACCATTGTGGGACCTCGCAGGAGAGGTAAGTTTTATTAATTCCTGCTGTCTAAGTAGCCAGCAAGCAGGAAGGAGCTTTTACATTTGCAGTGGTTTTCAAATAGTTTCATTCCCATAAAAAAGTTTAGCAGGTTTGTGTATATTGCAAATTATTTTACATAGATTATTTCAGACAGTATATTTTTACACTGCCTGGACAGTAGTTATAAAGCTAAATGTACTAAAAAAATGTCTGCACATTTAAAAATAAAAAAATAAATAAATATGTAAACTGGAAAATGCAGCTTCTGTTTACATATTAACAGGGCTGGTGCTAGGTTTAAGTCTGGACCTAGCACCGCACATCATCCGGCCACCCCCGTCAAGCCACTGCGGAACGCAACATGATGATGTCACGCCACTTAAAAATCATGGACATGGACAATACAGGTATGTTGTAGCCTTTACCTATGTATGCATGTATACAACCTAATCCTTAATGTTCCTAGGGCTTCATTCAAGTAGCCATGGCGTTCTTTGGAACGCAAGTTGCACAAAATGTATCATGTTTTGTTATTGGGTCGGTTATGCACGCCACTCACCTCCCCTGAAAACTGCATAAAGACAAAACAGCTATTGGAACCTTATTTCAAACAGCACCTTTATGGGATTTGGCTATGAATTTTGATTTCACAAAGAGACTGCTATATGGGATTTGTGCTTAGCTGCTCAAGTCTATGGGGTATATTTACTAAGCCGCGAGTTTGCAGTGAGATTGGAAAGTGGAGATGTTGCCCATAGCAACCAATCAGATTTGAGTTCACATTCTCCAGTGTGTAAAATGAAACTGAAAGCTTGAATCTGATTGGTTGCCATGGGCAACATCTCCACTTTCCAATCTCACTGCAAACTCGCGGCTTAGTAAATATACCCCCATGACTGCTGACTTGTTTTGTATTATGACAATGTTGGTGCCTGAAAACAATTTGTGGTGTGCTGACCTCATCAGTACTTCTGGGACTGTATATTTTATTATTTACAAAATAAGAAGGGGTTAAGGAATGACACTAATGAAAATAATTGCACATTAACAACATAGATAATTAAGCCCTTACATTTGCTCATTAACCTAAGGTAGGGGAAGGTTACCTAATGAGCTGAACTGTCCATGGCATGTCCAAGTCAATCTCAATTATACAACTGACTGTTTCCCATGCAGTGTGCAAAACATCACATACTGTAACATAATTTGCAACATATGGTGTCTAATGTAATATATTAAAGAATTACCTACAGTAACTTTCTAATTTAAATTGTATTGTACAGTAGACTGTGTGAAAATGTTTACTGTTTTATTATATATTGCTCCAATAAAAACATCTCCAGCATATGAGAATAATCATATTGGAGTACATGTTTAAAGCGAAAATGGATCAAAATCCAATATTTTGCCTTTCTGCTTACACCACAATGGATAACTTATAAACAGTCTGACAGTATTTTTGATCAGTAATGTTCTACTTATTCTTTATCATCTTCTTCAGAGATTAATATTATACACATTTCCCGACCTTCTCTGTTATTATTCTGTACCCTAATGCTATGTATGTATTCTGTGTTTGTTACTGTATGCAATGGCATTGGAGTTACAGTAAAAAGAAGGAAATGTGCAATAGTATGCTGAACTACAGGGAAAACTATACTTAGACATCAAATTCAGTTGAAAAATATAAAATGTAACATGTATTTGCACCCCTCACTTTCATTTTTCTGGATGCCTCTTTGCACCTAATTGTGCTGTTACACCTAACTACATAGGCGTACCTCCCAACTTGCCTTGGTCTGGGAGCGGGACACATAAGGTCATGCCCGACTCCGTCTCCTGTCACGCCTGACTCCGTACAAGCTCCGCCCCTTTCCTGCGTAAGCCCCTCCCTTTGGTGCCGCAAGTCGCTGTGAATAATGTAAAACAAAGTTTGTCCCCTTAGCGGGACAAACTTGGAGTCGGGAGGCAGAGCGGGATAGTCCCCCAAAAGTGGGACAGTTGGGACGTATGCATTTAGGTGGAGCTGGGGGTCCAATATTTACTAAGCTGCGGGAATGGTAGAGTTGAGTTGTTGCCTATAGCAACTAATCAGACTCTAGTTTCCTTTTACATACTTGAGAATGTCAGCTAGACTGAAATGTAAAATCTGTGAAATGCAAATGCCATGGATTATGTCACTGTAATGTCACTGTATTATTATTTGCTGCTATGTCATGTCATTGTGTTTATTTTGCAGAAAGTAAAATGTCATGTCAGTTGTTTATTATGCCTGAGAAACGTCCCTGTTTATTTTGCCACTGTGAAATGCTGGTCACTTGCGAGATTATTTACCATCGCCCCATAACCTCCCTATGTTAAAGTACCAAAGCCGCAAATCTAGGTCCTTGTTTAATAAAACTATCACAGTCACCACAACTATTCCAGGGGTAGGAGACCTGCGTCTCTCAGGTGTTGGCAAACAATGGCCAGCATGCATTAACTGCATACACATGCAGAATGGTGCACCATTCACAACATTACATTGTGTTCCAGCACTACAATTCCAGTTGTAGGATATGACATATAGCTATATTTCAATGGATATCGTATCTATCCGCTGTATTATAACTCTGGGTCAGCACCTTTAGTCACTTATGTAAACAAATAAATAAGTAAAAATGTGTGTTCTCCTAAAGGCATTTCCAATAATTAGTAGCAGTACACAGAGAGCCATTTACTAGCTTATATTTTAGCCCACTGCTTTCCACCTCTTATGCCTTGTTCTGAGGAAAGTTTGTAAGAAATATATAAAAAAAAAGCAAAAACAAAAAGCTTAAAAAAAATGTAAATACAGATTTTAATCTGCTCTCAGTTCAGATAAATAGTAGTGCAGTGGTAGAAATCATACAGAACAGAAATAGGAATAGGATGAGAAGATACAGGCAGAAGGGTGGTCTCACAAGAGCGTGGATAATGATGGCTTGGAGTAGATTTGATAAGAGAGGTGAAGGGAGACAGACAGACACAAGGTAGGATAAAGAAAAGACAGACGTCCACAAGCACTAGCCTCAGCAACACATGCAGGCGCAAAAGGTCACATGTGTCATGTTAGAAAACAGTGGCAGGATTTTAAATCTGCTAAGCTTGTTTCACATACACTGTATATGTGGCATGCGTATGCTGCAGCATGCTTATTATTTTAAATGACCCCAAGCTGCGTAACCACAAGATGGACCTTCATATATATATAAAAGACGCAGACCGGTGCTAGGTCTCTGGGCACCCAATTCCCGGCCTGGGTCACATAGGAGAGGGGAACCCGCAATTCTATAGAGGAGAGGCAGGCGCGCTTCCAGGCTAGCTAATTATGTACATTACACAAATGAAGGCAGCAAGGGGTTGCTTTTTGCCGCCGCCTGGACCCAGCGCTCCAGACGATCACATAAGATGGCCTAATGGTAGCATCGGCCCTGAAAAGAAGGTATCTTCCACTTTGCATGTGCATGCTATGAGGTCTACTACTCTTTTCTCACAATATTGCACTATACCTGGGGATCTGTAGTGGTCAAAGATGGCAAAGAATAATTAATGGCAAAGAATAGAGACGAGGACTGCAGCTGACAGTCACAGATATAAATAAAGTGCTATATTTACAGTATGTTAGTATATGTTTTAGCATTGTTACCAATGTGCAAATCTATGTGTCTACTTTTACAAGCTGGAATGTTGTTATTAAATAGGTATGTGTTTTTTTTATAGCCTATCATGTTAAATGTCTTATTGCATAGTTCTAATAGCAAGGATAACCTTCAGTGGTCTGTGGTTTAGTTAATATAAACCTGAAAAGGAACCATAAGACCACCTAGGTCTCTTTAATATAAAGGGGGCTTAAAACATCTTATAACATCATTTTTTCTTTATACCTCTTGTCTTATTTAAAAACTTTTTTTTTCAAATAAAATAAAGAAATAATAAAGAAAATATTAACAACTTAATGTGCCATTACAATACAACATAACTATGCCATTACAATACAATACATACTATTGTACATTTAAAGCAATCTGCTAAAGTATAATACTTTTTAGAAAGATCAGAATACATTGAAAGACACTAGTTTACAAAAATGCTGAAAAAGGTTTTATTATTTGATGTGTACTGATTTGTATTTAAGAACATGTTTTCTAAATTACCCTGTTTTCTTTCTTTCTGGGTGACCTCCATATGTGTCAGATCATGACTCATGACACGTTCATATGTAGGCTCATGATAACATGAAACTATCCAGACCCATCAATTACCGTCAACAGACACCTTACCAGAAAGATAACATAGACTGCCATAGGAGGTCTAGTGCATTAGATAATGATATTCACACAAAACACTTGGTTATTCAGGAAGAATCATTTGCCAAGATAAGTTTAATATTGCCTGTTTTATAAGGGTGCTTTTTAAAAAGCAGTTATGTATGCAATAAAGGTGATAAAGGTGGAAATTATGAATAAGTCTTGGCACACTATAATTTTTAGATTATTCATTTGTTTTAAATGAAGTCCAGCGTATCTAATGGGTGATACTACTTGCTGCTAGATGTATTTACATATTTGTTTTACTTATGTGATGGTACGAGTTTTGGCTGTACTGTAGTAGTATCAATAAATAAGCTTAAATGCACTATTAGGCACTTCCGTTGCTTTTATATTTTGCTTTAGATTTGTGTGGATTGGTAACCGTGCATTACAGAAATAAGGAGGCTGCAGTCCCATTCAAGTATCTGGTGTACTATAAATTGCCTCCAGTGAGAACAAGGAACAGAAACCTGTGTAAATGACGGGCAGCACCCAAAGCTGGTTGTACAGCGCCTCTTCCTTTCATTTTCTTTCTCTAAGGTTCTTTATGGTGGGTGTCACTGCTTCCAGAAACCCCCCCTATGTGCGCCCACTATCATTAAAAATCACAATCTATTTGACATCAATTAGGATACAAGAAGCAATTCCATGCAATGAGGCCTATTGACTGAGGGAATAGAAAAGCTAAGTGCAAACATTCTCAGGATTTAGCAGCTGTCAAGATTCACTAGTCACAGGTATAGGAATTTCATACATTTACTAAAATATCCTCTCTCATGTCCTCCATTTAAATAGCTCCTGTTTCTAGATGACATTTTTGCTATGACATTTTCAGTGCTTATTCAATAATTGAATATAATTTTGGATGCACTGAAATTTAGAACAATTTAGTGTCAATTATTATAGCTTTATACACAAAATCCATTTAAAGACACGTCAAGCTATGGGCCTGGGTCCCTTCTTACTGAGAGCTGAGAGGTTTTAGTATGAGGTTGTTATTTTTTAAATGCAGGAAGGCAATGCGTTATTTTCAGGACCTTTTAATATTGTAAGGACAGTTAAATTCGGCATGGCCCTGCAGAACATTGTTGTAGAATAGCATGGTGACCTCCTAATGGTGCTAATCACTGATGTGAACGTTTAGATAAAGCTAAGATAAAGTGGGGATTTCTGGTATAAAGGTTTTTACACCTCCTCACCCCTGAGGTGCTTAAGTGGGAAACATGAATTTTTGTAAGCAGTTCCTTCCAATAGAACCCAGCAAGGCTGCTGCTTGTCCCCCATGACCTTTGCCCTAGTAATAACATCCCTGGGGCGTAAATTAGCGAGTGGTGGAATTGCTGGGGGGGTTCAGGTATGAGCTGGCGGATACAAGATTTCTCCATTTATGTCCCTTTAGCTCTTTCCACTATACATTTCTTCCTCACCAACTCTTGTCCTCTCCCACTATGGTTCCCTAACAGGGTACAAAATTCATCTCTCAAAGACAGAGACCCCCTATCATATACCAATATCCTGTTTTGATCTGGCTAGGTAGAAAGGCAGCAATCAAGCTATATTACCTAGCCTCACTGCACCAATTTCTAGGAGGACTCTATTACAGATACACATATAGCTAGTGATGAATCTGGCTACTATAGAAAGATTGGTTCGCTTGCCAATAACCAATCCCATCCCACCCCATTCATCCCAATCTTCTGGCAGAGACTACATTGCTTGCTAACTGCAAACTATAGTTCTAAACTGGAGGAGTCTGATGTGTCTACTCAACTTACCTCAGGGTTATATTAGCATATTACACTTTGTTCACTGTTATTCACCCCAGAAATAAAAGCAATTTTACTAAAGTTGGGTGCCAGCCAGGACAGCACTTCTTAAAAACATGTGCAAGCAATAACTGAGTGCTTTCACAATTGACTGATTTAGACCAATAATTTCATTATTTGTTTGTGAAAT
This sequence comes from Platyplectrum ornatum, assembly GCA_016617825.1. Lineage (NCBI taxonomy): Eukaryota > Metazoa > Chordata > Amphibia > Anura > Limnodynastidae > Platyplectrum > Platyplectrum ornatum. The sequence goes on from JABWIB010004008.1 coordinate 24,090, forward strand.
AGCTTTTCTTGTAAATAATTAAAATCTGCTGTAGAAACAACAGAGACAAAATATACTACTAACAAAACATTTTCCCCAAAATGTATTAAACAATTGACAACATTAGGCCATGTACCTATGCGGCAATGCACATTCTCACCTCTCACCACCCTCTACTACTGGTCACAGAATGTAAGAGCTACGACTTGCTGTGAAGGGATCAAGCAGAGATTCCACTTCATTGAGGTATTGTCATCTCCAGCTGTTCTACTCTGTTACAATTGCCACGATATCAGCATGGACCTCAGCGGCGGAGTTAATTCTTTTTATTTGGTGCTGTTTACAACTGATACACTGTCATTATACTTTTCCGACTAACAATTCCATTTATTCCATTGTCCTTTTAAAGTATAAAATATATATTTTAAATCTTGGGCCAGATCCAGATTTTCGTCTGGGCCCTTATTTCCACCCGCCCATCAACATTGACCTAGGTGGACACTGGGGCATTTAAATGAATGCTTTAGGAGGGTTTAGTGTGGAATCTTGCAGACAGCTTGTTGTTAGGTGAAAGAAGTGATTCATCATCACAGGAGCTGTGATTGGTTTAAAAAAGTGATGTCAATAAAAGGGGACATTAACAAAGGTGGGGTAATGTGGGCGGTCCTTGTAGACTATTGTTTTAATCATGGAAAACTAAAGTGTATTGAGCTATTAGAAATAAGTTAATTGTAAAACAGGTAAAGACATTCCATCCCGGGGACTGGACGCTCACCAATCCGTCCTATTTACTGCAGACAGTAGTTTTATTCATACTCTATATCGGTAAACATATGTCATGCCAGTCTTTTACTCACAAGGTCTTATGTTACCTCTTGCCTCTTGTGTAAGCCAAATTTGTCTCTTTTCTGATTTGATCACACTACATAAGCCTTTAGTACACCAACAACAGTAAAACACTGCTGCAAACACCTCAACATGTTTTAAGCCACAACTTTTAAATGTTAAATTAAACATTTAGAAAGCATCACAATAGGGGCAAAAATAACACCATACATCGTTTGTACAACAACAACCCTAAACACTGCCGCAAACACCCCAAAAAATATTTCAGCCACATGACAACACTTTTAAAAGATATTTTCATTGACAAAGCATGACAATATTGGGAAACAAAAAATAAACATATACCAGTGATCTGCTTCATCACTTCTTCCTCTGTACAAATTGCCAACAGCTCAGCTCCTTCATTTCAGACTCCCTCCAGTGTGCCATTTCTCTGCAGTTTGTTGTCCTCCATGCGCCTCAGTGTTCCTCTCTGCAGCATGTGATAAACGTCATCAGGTTCCTGTGACCTGACTTGTCTAATCGCAGCCTTTTGACATAACCAGGTAGGGACCATTCACACTGCCAGACACCCAGGTCTAAGCTGCACAAAACCCTTCTATTTGCCCTGGTTATAAAGAAGGAAAAACTCACCTGGGTTGAAAAGGAGCCGTTCACACTGAACAAAATACACAGTCTCCTGTTTAGTTAATTTAGGCCAAGGTGAAAGAATTGTGTTGTGCTAGCTGAAAAGAACAATTGCAACAAGTGCAAGAGACAGCAATTTTACCATACATAGACATTTGTAGCACAGCGGTTATCATCTGAGAATTATAAAGTAGTGTCCAACAAAGAACATTTGACTGTTTGATACACCTAATCATTTTTTTAATATGACAACAAAAGGCAAAAGAATGTTCTGTCTTTATTCTGATGAGTTTTTTATAGCTTCTAGTTTGTGCAACCAGTGAACTAATACCAATATTTCATGCTCCATATGCCGTGACGTCTTTGTGGGTCTCAGTTACTGAATTTAGAGAGTATATACTTTTATGTCAATGGTACTTTAGTTAAAGCTTGTGTATAAGTACTTTCTGTGAAGTATGTTTATCTTCTTTCAACTGTTGTTTAGCAAACACTGTATGCAATTAGGGTCGGGATGCTAATGTGAAATGTGCATAAAAGAGATATGTGGAATATATATGAAAAGAGCATTGGAAAGAAGACAGGCAAATGAAAAGGTAACTAATTATGTGAAACAAGGGATGACATAATTATATTATCTATTCCAACACAGCACCTTTCTGTATGAGCAGCAATACTATGAATACATTTAAATGGAACACAGTCCAGTTTTTACAATTAACAGGTTTGATAACAGCTATATAGAGATATATTATGCATATTACAAGCAATCAAGAAAATGCAAAGAAAACAGAAAAATCATCTTTGGAATGGTGACCTAATTACACTTCAGATGTCCAGGTAGCAGATGTTGACTTGCCCATGGGAATAATAATTAATTAGCTTGTACATACCCTCTTGCTATTTTGCTAATGCTTTGCCTAATCTTTCTGGATTCTTTTTGTCTTTTAGTCTTTTTTTTTCCAGCCACATGTGATCATTCACTGTTTCTCTTCATATCATTTTATTCAGGGAAATACTGATAAGAATGTAGTTATTGATGTTTTTCTACTAACTTCACAAAAACTTCACAAAAACAGGGTCAGCAGGGTACATAGTAACAGTATGTATGATCCAACAATGCTGTAAAATTGTGCACAACATCATTACATTGTGTAAATGGATTTATGGGAGTTGCTAGTATTTATAATATTCCTAATTTTGGCAGAAATCTTCACGGTGTACTGTGTTCTGATCAGTGGTGGGATTCAATGTCCCACGTCTCCACCCATGCTCCACCCTGCCCCTGCCTAAGCCCTTCCACCTCTCCACTCAAGCCCTGCCCCTTTGAGATCCAATGATGCCATGATGACATCATCATCATCGTGTCTGTTGTAGAGGGATAGTACCCAGCCACCTCGGTTTGCCTAATTTTGATGTGGGATCAGTTTTCAATAGACCGAGCGTTTCGCAGAATCAATAACCTATATTTTTTTTCCTGCATAGGGACACTATTGTGAGCAAGCATATTTTTGCAGGGGAGGATTCTGGAGCATTTTCAAACAGATCCACTGGTCATTCGTCTGGCATCGTCAACTGATCAGGATTTCAAAGAGCAAGGTAATCTTAAAAAGATATCCGATCGTGATAAAATGTGTGTACCACAAATACCTTTAAATATCACAACTATTAATGCACAATTTGGCCACTAACTCTGCTGCAATAATTAGAACATTTCCATTNAAATGTTTTTTTCTTCTCATAACACATTGAGTGGCTCAGAAAATGCAGACTGTGATAACTGGCTGGTACCATACCAGCAACCCACACCCAAAAGTAAGATACATTTCCTTGTTGAATAATTTTATTTTTAACACACACAACTTTTGTTCTCATTCCAGAGTGGAAATAATAGCCCAGTGTGGAATTATATGGGAGTTATTAGCCCACAGTGGAATGATATAGGAAATATTACCCCAAAGTGAAATAATATGCAAAATATCAGTACAAAAAATNTGAGAACCACTGGATGTCCCAAAGGCTTAAACATGTCTTAATATAATGCATACCTAATTCAGGGTAACGTGAACTTTGTGTTCCTTTCTAATCCAATCCGATTCTGATCTAATCCAATTTAATAAACTGTGTCCCCTTTTTATAACTCATTATATTATTGTCTGGTCTGGTGGTGGCCATTTCCCACTTTATGAATTATATAAATCTAACAACATGTAAGTGTGTTAGGATCAGCTCCACGGACATTACTGCAGAAGTAAAATNTTCATGCTAGTCTTTCTTTACTGATTGTGATTGACATCTCATATTATCATGTTCATTTTCAGGCACAAACCTCCACAACATGCTATGATTGCTTCAGCTCTTGATATCACATAATGACATTACACTTCATAAATGGAAACACATATAAATCAAATGAGAGTGAACCCTGAAATCATCATTCTCACATTTCCATTCATTCATTTCAATATATGTATGTTCTCACAAATGTAATCTTCATTTGCAGTGTCATATCTAATCTATTCAATGGTATGTGATGACAGTGATGGGATAACTTTATTTCATTGCTCTAAATCTCTATAAGCACTAGATCGTATATGGCACAATGTATTACTTGCACAGCTACATATGCCTGAATGCATTTTAAAATGCTACCTTTGGCTACCTAGGTAGCCAAAACAACAGTAAGAATTAGAGCCTGATTAGCCAACAGGTTGATAAAGCTGCAGCCTATGCTTGCAATGTGTGTGGATTTATGGATTTATGCCCTAGTCCCGACTAAATAATTACATATGCCAATGACGCCTGTTCAGCTTATGCCACTCTTGTGCTACCAGTAAAGATTGTAGTCTGCAGAGATGGAAAGTTAGACAGCCATGTGGCTGGATCATGAAATGGGATGTTGGTGAACCCATTATCCCAACACCAGTGGTTGTGTTTGAAAATGTCAGTTGCGTCCTGGCCAGGGCCATTGTGTCCATTAGGTGATTTTAGGCTATCGCCTAAAACAGATGGGCAGCCGGCAATGTCGCAAAAAATATTACAGTATAAAAAACAAAATAAATAATGGGAGGGTGGGTGGAAATATTTTAATAATAAGTGGCCTTCCTCCTCCCTGTTGTGCTCCTTCACACGTTGCAATGTGCCATCACGACACATAAACCAAACCCTGGGGGAGGGGCAATGCTAGGTTTCACCTAGTGTGCCCGACAGACCATTTCCTGAAAGCAAGAGATCTGTCTTGTGCGGCTTGAGCAAGTTTCGTACATGTAGCTCCTTTAATGTCTTAAAATCTGACATGACATGCTTACACCTAAGATCGCGCATGGATGATAATGTAGTGATCCAATTGTAGTGTATATATGGCATACCTCCAAACTTTTTGGGGGCCAAGATCGGGACACATAAGCCCCGCCCCTGGCCCCATCTGAAGCCCCAGCCCTTTTATGCCGCAGCAAATGTTGAAATTTAAGAACATAAACATATTAAAAAACAAAGTTTGTCCTCTTAGGGGGACAAACTGTTAGGCCGGAGGGACAGTGGGACAGTCACCCAAAAGCGGGTCTGTCCTGCTAAATTCGGGACATTTGGGAGGTATGATATAGTACTAGTATGCTGTCAAATGAGGCAAATGCTCATGGGGATCTGTGAATAAAGTACAAGAGTTACACCTTCCTTAAACATTGAAAACCCTTTTATTGCTGGCCATAGAGTGGGTATTATAACATCATTATATTATCTAAACATAATATTACATAGTTTTGGAACACCCACTGCTTGCTGCCATGTGTTCTTATGAAAGAAGGGAGCAAAAAGGAGGCTATTTCTACTAGAGTCAGCTTGCTCTGGTTGATAATGAGGAGTGCACTTATGATAAAAGTGTCCTTGGCACAGGTGTATGACTTTTAAAATCCAAATCATCATTCACATTTTTATTAATTGTCACCATCATCATTAGTGTCACATACACAATGATCACCCTCATCATGTTGCGCGTTTACAAGTTCCACAATAGCATCATGTCTATACTGGCAGCATAATTACTTTTACTAATGTTCAGCGTCACATAAAAAAAATGTGTCGTTTTCAGCAGCCTGGATTTAGAGACTGGCTAAAAAAAATGCAAGTGCAAGTGAACAGTATTACAGAAACGGCTGTTAATATATGTTGGAAAGTATGTTTTATATATGTATTACTAGTATACATAGGCGTCGAAATAGGGGGACAAGGGGGCGAAGCGGGATGAAGGGGTTACTCTCACTGCTCTTCCTCCAGAGCGCAGTCAACCTGTTTATACTTATATCCAAATCACACATTGGTTGTCTGCAGGCAATCTCCAGTTGCCACTATCTAAGATTATGACTCAGTTGACTAACGTTAGTTTTAAGGGAGCGAAAATGTTTAGGTATACCCAGTTGGTGGCTGCAGCTGCACCAAGTAAGACTCAAGCGTTGTTACATTGGGAGTGGGATTTGGTGGCAGTGCTCTCTGCCAGATAATGGACTCAGCTGAGGGTGTTTAAAAGGTCTTTATGTTCTAATCACATAAAGACCAGGAATGCGTGACAGCAGCAAGTAATACAACTGGTTGGGACATTATGGTGAAACGCCAGCGACATTATGAAAGTAGTGCCAGCATCCTCACTGCAGAGAGAGCGCCATGGATGACTAAAGAAAATAAGAAGTGTGACTGGATAAATATAAGGCTGAAGGCTGGCTGAACACATGGAGGGGGCTGAAGGCTGGCTGGACACACACAAAGGGGGCAGAAGGCTGGCTAGACACACACACAGAGGGGGAGATTGGATGGCTGTCAGGGGTGGGCTGGTGTGGGTGCCATGGGTGCCAAATGCCACCCGGGCCTGCCGCATCATTGGTGGTTCAGGGGGCTGCTGGCTGCTAACACTTTTTTTTTAAATATAAATATATAAATATATAAAAAAAATATATATAAATATATATATATATATAAATATATATATATTTAGAATCCAGAGAAAGGCTATTGCCCAGGGTGCACACACTTCTGAGTAAATAATTTTCAATGCTGAGGTGCCTCACAAATCAAAGCAATAGGCAAGAGTAGGTCAATCTTCATTAACCAAAGCTGGCACACTCTTTTCCAAATGCAAAAAATTCCTCACAGTCTTTATTTCAATTCATAAAAAATTCAAGTAGTCCAGGTGTCTCCAAGATCACTCGCCAAAGAAGTGCAAAAATCGTGCCATAATTATCACCACCATTAAAAACAAATCAAAATGCTGATATTGGTCTGTCCGCAATCTTTATAGCAGCCACTTTAGTTCTTATATATACAGTAATATTAATAATCCAATATACAACCTGGTGGCTCCAGCCACAAACAATACGAATCTTAAGCATTAAGTACCTTAAGCATTATTATTGCCCAACAACCATTTCGATGCCTCTCAGGGCATCATCCTCAGGGGCACATTCCTGTTCAGCAAGTGATCAAACTGTTATGTTGCTATCAGCCAAACCTCTATTGAAATACACAACATTCACCTGCATTAATCATCCACCTTCAGTATTCCCGCCCGGCTTCCCCATCCCGCAGGTCGCATCTGCACTGTCAGGGTAACGAGACGCCAGAGTTCCAGACACTTCCTGTTAACAATAGGCCGTCCCTCGCCTTATACGTTACATACCCCGGAAGTCATGGCAACCAAGCATGCTCACGGCACTAGGTTTCGCTATACTGATGGTGCCGAATGCAGGTACATACATAACCTAAAATAAGGAAAAAAATAAAACATGTAGAAATAACATATTCATTATTACAACAAAGACTTTTAAGTTACTAAGACAAGCCTGGCTCTCTATAAAAAACAAGATAAAGTCAGTTCCTCATTAAGCCCTGCAGGTGCTAAAGAGTTAAATCAGTATATTATCCTGGCTTCCTTTTGTATAATTCCCTATTACCACCCCTTCTCAATGGTGGAATTTGTATTATA
>JABWIB010004009.1:11218-24470 GCA_016617825.1 Platyplectrum ornatum
TCCATACCACCACTTCTAAATGTCCATACCACCACTTCTATATATCTATACCATCACTTTTGTATATCCATACCACCACTTCTAAATATCCATACCACCTCTTCTAAATATCTATACCATCCCTTTTGTATATCCATACCACAACTTCTATATATCCATACCACCACTTCTATATATCCATACCACCACTTCTATATATCCATACCACCACTTCTAAGTATCCATACCACCACTTCTAAATATCTATACCACCACTTCTAAATGTCCATATCACCACTTCTAAATGTACATACCACCACTTCTAAATGTCCATATCACCACTTCTAAATGTACATACCACCATTTCTAAAATAGCCATACCACCACTTCTAAATATCGATACCACCACTTCTATATATCCATACCATCACTTCTATATATCCATACCACCTCTTCTAAATGTACATACCACCACTTCTATATATCCATACCACCACTTCTATATGTCCATACCACCACTTCTAAATATTCATACCACAACTTCTATATATCCATACCACCACTTCTATATATCCATACCACAACTTCTATATATCCATACCACCACTTCTAAGCGTCCATACCACCACTTCTAAATGTGATGGTTGTGGTTAAAATGCTGTTATATCAATTGCATCAAAGCTTTGATCTGTTCTAATATTTGTTCCTAAATAATCTATCCTATGAACTTCCACGTTCCCACGTTTATTAATGAACATCACGTCTCGAAAAAAATGAAAAAGCTTTAAACAAAGGTCCCTGATACAATATTTCCGTTCGAGGTGAGATTTCAAAACATATGATGATAAATTGGTTTAATTGTTCCTCTGCCTACATTCCTCGCTTCATTTTTGTTTATTTGTCATTTCCAATCTTCCTCCCAGAATCCATTTTCTTTCATCAAACACTTGAAACTGTTTGTTTTAAAAAGGTTTGAACATTCTTAAAGTGACTCGTCAGTTCTGCCTTATTCCTGTATGCTCTCTTCAGTTCTAGTTTCATCTGTTGGTATGCTACATGTACATAAATGAAACAACGGACATTATTGAATGGTAATATATCCAATATGTACATTTACAAATGTATTTAGTAAAGCCATTAGTATAGAAAATATTGTTTTATTTGCTTTCTTAACCGGTGACGGTGGAAATCCTGACAACATCATGATATCGACAATATAATGACCGGCCAGGTTAAAACCCTGACACTGTATAAATACACACATAACATTCTCAATATGATAATAATCCAGACAATGAAAAAATCATATCCTATAATATAAACATTCGTTTATAGTACTTGAAAACGTTTCTCACAGAGAACTATTTCAGAAATCATCTGACTCTTATTACAATATCAATGCAAACATTGAATGACTCTATAATCCATATTACCGCTGCAGTCTGAAGGATTGGGATTCTACATTCTGACACCACAAGTCGTGTTTGGAGCGACTGTTGCTATAGGTGTAGAGTTTAAGCGTGACACACTTTTCTTTATTTGTTCTATGTGTTTTGTATTTAAGGAAGCCCTAGCAATATCTTCCTGTTTGTTAGTGATTTCACCTTTTTATAATTACTGTGAATTGTCTATTTAGACTTACACTCATCATTTTCATTGTTATTTCTTAGTACAATAGCCTTTTATTTGGGAACCACATATAACAGTTCAAGACCATGAGGTCACATGGTACACCATAGTTTGAAAAATCCATGACCCAGGGGTATATTACCTAATACCCCTTTTCCACTGACAAAAAACCCCGGGTTTATACACATAGACCCAGGTTTAGTTTGGTGGAAAAGGGTCCCAAGAAATTAAACACGGGTAAAGGGTTTTTACCCAGGTCGCTGCAATGGAAAAGGGGTGTGAATTCTGGTCTGCATTGCTGTGTACAATGGTGCAGCTGATTAGACCCAGGTGTTCTGTCTGGCAGTGGAAACGGTGTCCACCCTGGAAAAACCCAGGTTCACGCTGCAGTGGAGAAGGGCTTTTTTTTATATTTAACATGGAAAAAATGCAGGGTTCAAACCCAGGTCTGAACCTAGGCTCTTGCTGGAAAAGAAGTATCAGACTTGTACACAAAAAAGTTATATACAACAGCTATATACAACGGCATTGTCTGGTGTTCAAAATTCTATTGAAATTCAGTTCATAAGACGCGTAGGTTAGAATGTGTTGATCTAATCTGCTGCTCAAGTTCACATGAGATAATGAAATAATAATGTGGTGGATTCTTGTATATTTACAAGGAACACTTATTTATTGCTTTGTAATTCCCCAGCACGGTAGTCCATTCAATCAAGAAGCACAGCCATTCAAAGAAAATGGATGGAGATAATTATGCAACCAGAACTACTGATGTGTTTCACATGCAATTTACAGATGTTTTCAAAACACGGGCGCACTAATTCTCTTGCCACACTGCATTGATTAACTTCCAGCATGCTGTGTGTTTAGCATACGCCTCCAGCTTCTTTGCAGTCTCTATTTTGTGAGAGTCCCTTAGTTTGGTTCTTTATCTATGCAGTTTTCAGATGATTATTGTTACCAGGTTTTTATATAGCTCCATCATATAGCAGCACTTTACACATTGTAACAGACAGAAAGGGGCAAATTCAATTAAAAATAATTATAATTATACTGAAATAGTTAAAATAAGTTGATTTAAAATAAACATAGGGCCAGATCTTTAGGCACTCATGACTTAAGCTGGGCATACACTATAAGATAAATTGTTCCAATCGACTAGCTTCAGATTTAACTCCCTTATAATTCAACATGGTTTTGCCAACTCTTGACTAAAGCTGGGCAATGTATGTTTCTATGTTTATGTTTCTATGAATTGCAGGGGGAGCTAAATGTCAGTTACAATCAGTATTAGAGTTGGAAGATGATGTTTTCAGCACAAGTGTAATAACAGTGTAACAGTAACGCTGGTCAGTATCTGTGTGCAACATGCAAGGGGAGCAAGCTATATAGGGTGCAGTGGGGGAGCAAGGTATATAGGGTGCAGTGGGGGAGCAAGGTATATAGGGTCAGTGGGGGAGCAAGTTATATAGGGTGCAGTGGTGAAGCAAGGTATATAGGGTGCAGTGAGGGAGCACGGTATATAGGGTGCAGTGGCTGAGCAAGGTATATAGGGTGCAGTGGCGGAGCAAGGTATATAGGGTGCAGTGGCGGAGCAAGGTATATAGGGTCAGTGGGGGAGCAAGTTATATAGGGTGCAGTGAGGGAGCACGGTATATAGGGTGCAGTGAGGGAGCACGGTATATAGGGTGCAGTGGCTGAGCAAGGTATATAGGGTGCATTGGGGGAGCAAGGTATATAGGGTGCAGTGGCTGAGCAAGGTATATAGGGTGCATTGGGGGAGCAAGGTATATAGGGTGCAGTGGGGGAGCAAGGTATTTAGGGTGCAGTGACCGAGTAATCCCTGGACTGTCCGTGCAACGGCTCTCTTTTAACATGGAGTCAAGAAGTGTTGTAGGCTTCCTGGGTGGATATGGGGATGCCAGTTTCAAGATCCTGACGTACCCTTAGCCATGTCTATTTACAGGCTTTTTCAAAGGAGCACACCTACAACACTTCTTGACTCCATGCTAAAAGAGAGCCGTTGCACGGACAGTACGGGGATCATCACGTGCCAATTCAAATATTGAAATTGAATCTAAAATATTGCTAATATATATAAATATATAATTAGGAAATAGAGCACTATCTATATGGATTTTAAATGTACTGTTGTCTATAAATAAATGTATATATGTAAATAAAATATATTAAGAAACATGAAGAGCAGCAAAGAATTATGTGTTGATAAGAGTGTTGCAGTACAAAAGTATACCCATTAAATTAAATTAAATGTATTCTAAAACGAAAAAGGGTTACTAATGGCACCTCTCTTATATATACTGGTACATTTTAAAAATCAACAAAAGTATAGTAGTAATAGTAGTAGCATCATAGTGATAGCAAAAGTAATAGTAGTATAGTAGTAACAGTAGTATAATAGTAATAGTAGTATAGTAGTAATATAATAGTAATAGTAGTATATTAGTAAAGTAGTAATAGTAGTATAGTAGTAATAGTATTTTAGTAGTAATAGTAGTAAAGTAGTAATAGTAGTATAATAGCGATAGTAATAGTAGTAATAGTATTATAATAGTGATAGCAATAGTAATAGTATTATAGTAGTTATAGTAGTATAGTAGTAATAGTAATATAATAGTAGTATAGTAGAAAAGTAGTATAGTAGTAATAGTAGTATAATAGTAATAGTAGTTTAGTAGTAATAGTAGTAAAGTAGTAATAGTAGTATAATAGTGATAGTAATAGTAGTATAGTAGTAATAGTAGTATAATAGTGATAGAAATACTAATAGTTTTATAGTAGTTTATAGTAGTTTTAGTAGTATAATAGTAATAGTAATATAGTAGTAATAGTAGTGTAATAGTAATAGTAGTATAGTGGTAATAGTAGTATAGTAGTAATAGTAGTATAGTAGTAATAGTAGTATAGTAGAATTTAGTTCATTACTATTTTTCTTCTTTAAACGTTCCACTAAATATACCCCAAGATTCTTTTATATTTTATTTTAAAGCAATAATTAAATCATTCATTGGTCGTTCACATCGGAGGACGTGGTGAATAAGATAAAACATAAGACCATTTTGTGTTAAAGAAAAACATAGAAAAACAATATTTACAATTACACATAAAAGGATTTAAACTGAGCATTTAAGGTAACTAAACTTAAGCTATTTAATTAACCACAATTCTTTCTGCATAAACACAGTAATTGCCTAGAAAATTGCATTCAATTTTAAATCAATTTCTCATCAAAATGTGCGATCTGTGAAAGGTCTGTATTCACAATGCAAATGGAAGAAATGTGTAATTATCCTGTGAAATTTGTGTGATTATTATGGTATAGCAGGGTTAAATGTAGACCAGGAACGGAAACACAGCAGAAAGTGTATTTTTGGTACGTTTTAGCTCCCTTGTAATTACTGTATTAAATCATTACATTAAAATTGGCAGCCAGTTATAAGCAAGATCAGAGCTACTGTATCTAAAGACACAATTCAGGACTGGTTTATAGCCATAAAGCAGAATTTTTTAAATAGCCAGGTTATTTTCCAACTTAATAGAGGATAGGGTTGGGGTTAGACTGCGGGTAATGGAGGGTTACGGTTAGGCAGTGTGAAGGGGAAGGTTAGGGTTAGGTTACAGGGAGGGTTGCGGTTCGGCTTAAGGGTGAGAGGGTTGGGGTTAGGCTTCAGGGTGAGAGGGTTGGGGTAAGGCTTTAAGGTGAGAGGGTTGGGGTTGGCAGCAGAAGAAGAGGGTTGGGGTAAGGCTTTAGGGTGAGAGGGTTGGAGTTGGGCAGCAGAAAAGAAGGAATGGGGTTAGGCTTCAGGGTGAGAGGGTTGGGGTTGGGCAGTAGAAGCGGAGGGTTGGGGTAAGGCTTTAGGGTGAGAGGGTTGGGGTTGGGCAGCAGAATAGAGGGGATGGGGTTAGGCTTCAGGGTGAGAGGGTGGGGGTTGGACAGCTGAAGAGGAGGGTTGGGGTTAGGCTTCAGGGTTAGAGGGTTGGGATTGGGCAGCAGAAGAGGAGGTTGGGGTAAGGCTTTAGGGTGAGAGGGTTGGGGTTGGGCAGCAGAAGAGAGGGGATGGGGTTAGGCTTCAGGGTGAGAGGGTGGGGGTTGTGCAGTAGAAGCAGAGGGTTGGGTTTAGGCTTTAGAGTGAGAGGGTTGGGATCGGGCAGCAGAAGAGGAGGGTTGGGGTAAGGCTTCATGGTGAGAGGGTTGGGGTTGGGCAGCAGAAAAATAGGGTTGGGGTTAGGCTTCAGGGGGAGAGAGGGTGGGGGTTAGGCAGCTGAAGAGGTGGGTTGGAGTTAGGCTTTAGGGTGAGAGGTTTGGAGTTGGGCAGAATAAGAGGCGGGTTAGGGTTAGGCTACGGGGAATGGAGGGTTAGGATAAGGGTAGTAGAAGGGGAGGGTTAGGATAAAGATTATGAAATAGGATGAGGTTTAAAATACTTACCTGTTGGGGCTGCAGGAACCGAGAAACTCCCGCTGTTGAGGAGCCCTCTGTCGAGCTGCTCCATTGTCTGTTTCATTGTCAGCAACAGACCTATCGAAAAAGGGCAGTTCACATCGGCAAACCACATCCAATACTAACATACTAAATAGTGTTTCAAAGAATGTAGCACTTATGTGTTTCCCGGCACCTGTGCATCACTTGGGTTGGTAGGTCCAATAGAGTGTATTTCCCCCGCTTCATTATTTATAGAGTGCAACAACAGTCTTCAGTATTGTTCTAAGAATTTAGTAGAATTTATTTCTGGAGGTTTACGTTTATCATTCATGCCCGATAGTGTCATCAAAGGAGAGGAAACCCTTGACGGGCCATCCAGTAACTTTCAGTTAAAAACAATGGTACAGACTTTAGGCACTACTGACTTACTCACCACTTGCTCAAGAGTGGGCAAAAACATGTAAAATTGCAGGGGAGTTACATTTCATTGCTTGGAAACAGTATTAGAGTTGAGAGATGATGTTTCCAGCCCAAGTGTAATAACAGTGTAACAGTAACGCTGGTCAGTATCTGTGTGCAACATGCAACAATAAAGTATTCTCCCTGCATGCACACACTNACATTCATTTTACCCCCCCCCCCCTAAAGTCAATAGTTCCTAAAGTCTGAATCTGGTCCATTGGGACATCCCAACATTTTGTATGTATAAAATCTGCATACCTCCCAACTGTCCCTCTGTCCCTCCCGCCTCCCAGTTTGTCCTGCTAAGGGGACAAACTTTATTTTTTCTATGATGCCGCGAATCGCGGAATAAAAAAGGGGCGGAGCTGGGTGGGAAGGGAGGGGAGTCGGGGTGAGCCAGGCGCCAATCTCTTTTTATAATACATTTTTCACATAATTTTAATGTATGGATATTAAAAATACAAATTATATTTGTTCTGCTCTGAATTGAACATTGCCATTCCAACCATTCCAATCCAGCTTTGTGGCCTATAACAGTATATACCAGTCAATTAGGGAAACTCTCCTAGTATCCCCCCCCCCCCTTGCAGCATTATGCCTCCTGTAGGGTTATATTTTCATAGCTAAATGACTTGCAATTGATTTAAACCATATATCCTCCTAAGAAGAAAATTCTTCACAGATATTTACTAAGGAGGGGCTCTTGAGTACCTCCGGGGGGGGTAAATCAGACCGCACACCTAGCTACAAGACTAAACGGAGTGGACATAAACAGTTAGATCTTTGCTGTAGCAGCGCGTGACCCTGACCCACTACTTAGGGGGAACCTCGTTACTGGGAAAGAACTGGAATTACAGCGGACACTGGTGAGGAATGATTTCCTGCTCACTTTAAATGCTTCTTGTCAAACACTTACTCCAAGTGGTAATAAATTAGATCCATTTATTTCACTGACTTAACTATCATTTTTTCCCCCTCTGCCTCTAAGCAAACAGCAGCCCAGACCTGATTTAATGACAGCACACTTCCAGTTTCCCAAAACTTCAAAGCATACTTTACAAGCAAAAAAAAAAAAAAACATATATAACCTTGATTTGGTCCATCTCTACTTCTCATAAATATCAAATGAATATATAGTATGTAGACATTGAAGGATTTATATATTCCTGTATAAGGGCTATGGCGGATAGCACTGAGCAGTCTGTGCACTACTAATGAAACAGATGGTGTAGATACAGGATAAGGTTAATGTCAGAGCAGCGATTAGGACCTGGTGCTTAATGACTTACACTCCGGTTTTCACGCGTAGCATTATAGTCATATCCGCAGTTCCCATTCATTTGTACGTGTCAGTGTAACAGTGATTAGGGCTCCTAATTTTTATTGTATTTTAATCACTTACTGGGAGTTTGTAGCCTATGGGACTGTACCGACATGAACCGGCTTAGGGCAGCACACGTATGTAGTGTTACTGCAGGCAGAATGATAACCAGTGTGAGGTGAGCGCAGTACGTTGCAGCTCCAGGCATCATGTAGGAAGAAGCAGACAGGAATGGAATTTATTTAATAGATAAGAAGAAACTACAATTCTTGGTCCGGTCATATTAAGGTCAACAGGATTTTACTTCTCCCTCCACATTTTATTTTTTTGCACCCCTCAAGACACTTATAGACTGAGGATTCACTAGGTGCTATCCAACCTACATATAAAATGCTGACCCTTCCTCTGTCACATGATATCTATGCACAAGTCTCTCAGATCACATAGAAAATCGCCTTACAAAATGAAACACACTGGAGATTGATCATTAATTATTCATTCATTCATTCATGGCCTCATGGAGATGCTGCACAAATGTTAGCTTACACAAGTGTACTTAGCACTACGCAAATGTGATGTACGTATTTTGCACATTCGCCGTACATGCATTAAAAAAAACATTTCCAGAATATGCAAATATACAAAATCCTTTTGCTAACATCCCAATTCATCTCAGGATATATCCCATCTTATCTCAGGATATATCCCAGATTATCTCAGGATATATCCCAGATTATCTCAGAGCTTCACAGGATCTACAATGTTCTGCTACTCTAACCAAATTCTCTGATTCCCGGTTACAGGACTTCTCCCGTGCTGCACCTGCTCTCTGGAATAATCTTCCTTGCTTGTTAAGACTATCCCGCTCCTCTCTAAACCTTTAAACATGTCCTTACCCGGTTCTCCAACCTACTTAAAGTCTTCTATTTATAACTCAGTTTTCCTTTCTATTCCAAAACAACACAAACTTGGACACTTCTCTTCCCATACTACAATAACCTTCAGTTCTGCTAGTAACACGGCTGTGTGACTGGATTATACAGATCACCAAGCACTTTCACCATACAACCCAACTGTTCCATTGTATAATAAATAGCACTTACCCCCATATATATGAATCCCCAGTCTCCTATAGAGTTTACAGGGTATGTATCAATCCTCAATAGCTTACGGGCAGGGACCCTCTTCCCCACCCATGCTGTCTATTACCATCCAGTCATGTCTTAATGACTTTTGTAAGGCGCCACATGACCTCATGGCACCATGTAATAACCTGTTCATATAGTAAATAATACATAAATACAGGGGTATTATGAAGCTGGCATAGGGCATGTGAATTGTCTTAGTAGGTCGGTGGCTTTGGAGGCCACTCAGCAGCTCCTGTAGGGTTATGAGAGTAATAGGTGGTTGCTAAGATGGTGTCTGTATAGAATAGAGGTCATTAGGATGTTCTCTGTGTTGTGAAAGTAGCTATAACTCTCCCTGAATTGCATGGGGTTTATTAGGATACTGTCTGCATTGTGTAGGGATTACAATAAATCTCTTCCTTGTGTTGTAAAATGTTGCATTAGATCATAAATCTTTAACATAACCCACCTACACTATATATCTGCAGGGTTATTATTAAGGTTCTTCATTCTGTCCTAATCCTGATTACGTTATTTAGCCCTGCCTATAGGTGATCCCACCCACATGTGGCCTCTTGTATATATGTTTTACCAGGACTATCAATTTCCAGTCTTTATTGCAACAATAAAGTTTCATAACTTTTAAGCATTACACTTTTCCCCACATTGGTTCTAGTATATATATATATATGGCTGGCAACATGTGGAGTTTGAAGGAGTGTGTGATTTACGTAAATCACGCTCAAAGGCCTGCTCTCTGGATGGCAAATTCATACTTTTACTATGAGTAGGTGCGACTCGATGTCCTCAAGTCTCGCCCTCCATAGTAAAGCTTTTACCATACCTTTGCTGTCTTCCTCTTCCACCTTCAGCTTGAAGGACACTGATCTAACAGAGTGCCATTCAGATGAGCCTTCATTGGGAGCCATGTAGGATCATATCTGTTAAGTCATATCATTCACAGAAATAGATATGGCCCTATGGGAGCCCTCNATAACCAATGCTGCTTACCTAAATGACCCACAAGTCATCTGACGTGGACAANGTCTATGTGAGCGACCCCTAAATCGGCCATGTGGTTATTCTGCCCCCACTGCTATGCTATGAAAGGCTAACCCTCCTGGTGAACTGAGTTAATTTAGCCATACACTATAAGATAAATTGTTCCAATCGAAACATTTTTTCAAGAGTGGGCAAAACCATGATGAATTGGAGGGGGGGGGTATATTGGATTAGTTGCAATCAGTATTAGAGTTGAGAGATGATGTTTNTTTTCAAGAGTGGGTAAAACCATGTTGAATTGCAAGGGGGGGGGAAATGTCATTAGTTGCAATCAGTATTAGAGGTGATAGATGATGTTTCCAGCACAAGTGTAATAACAGTGTAACAGTAACACTGGTCAGTATCTGTGTGCAACATGCAACAATAAAGTATTCTCCCTGCATGCACACACTGGCATTCATTATACCCCCTCTACAATTCATCATGGTTTTACCCACTCTTAAAAAAAAAATTTTCGATTTGAACAATTTATCTTTTAGTGTATGGCCAGCTTTAGATTATGTTTGCAGACTATTTCATGTCCGCTCTAGGAGAAAGAGCACTGCAGCACCTATAGTATATATCCCGCTTTATCCCAGGGACATGACCTGCCTGGCGTCACACACTTAGCAGATTACAGTATGTCTCTGGATAAATCTAGTTAAATCCATCCTGCGTCGCTCTCCAATAAACTAGACCCTTGTCTTTCAGCTGAAAAACCACCTGAGATGCTGCTTCTCCCGTGATAGCACAGGCACGGCTCCCATCTCCAGCAAAGGCTTGTGACAGGGCAATTATCTTTTTGTCACGCTGTTCTTTAGCTATTATCAGCTTTTTGCCTGTGGCAACAAGAAACCGGTAAACTCGCACAAGAAGATACTTTCCATATGACTGAAGCCATTCCAGGTCCCTAATACCTCACAATACACCAGCTTTGCTTCCTATAGTCACTGAATAAACGTGCAATAATTACCTGGAGTCGAAGTCATGCTTATGCTTAAAAACTTAAAAGGCATCCATTATTAATGCATTCTTAACTGTAAAGCAATAAAAGGGGCTATTAGTTCTACTGACAAATGCTGGTTTTTATGACGCTGGCATCCTTGTGGTAATTCCCTTTGCTGCATTGACCTCTATTTGTCAGACACTGAGTCGGATGTCAGCCTTTTGTTATCATTAGTAGCAGGGTTTGCTGTTTAGTATACAATGTCATCATTGTGTTATGTACCGGGTTGCTGACTCCCACAGAACGTCCGGAGGACTCTCGCAGGTATCTCTCTAGGCATCAATTTTATGAAGGACTTTACCTTGAGCCCCGATTGGGTGGGACTCAGGGCTGGTGGTGGTGGGATGGTGGTCAAAGCATTCCCTCAGCGCCCCCATATAAATAGTCTGCCTGGGAGGGCTCCCTCTGCTCCTCTATAGAATGGCGGACAGCATTCCTCTCTCCTATGCGGCCCGGACCGGGAAAAGTGGCGTAACCCCACTTGCGAGGGCCACGTCTGAAAGCTGGCCGGGCGTCCCCTTGGGGCTAGGCGCCCGGTGGCAAATGTCTCCGCTGCCTCCGGGAGTTCCGCCCTCTGGTGGATAAATGTTGGGGGAAAATTAAGCCCTATGGTGTTTTTTGGTACTTTAAAAATAATAAGACAGTGTCTTAAGGGTTACAGAGGCACATTGCTAACCACTGAAAATGTACATCATTTATTTTTTATTTTATATATTAACAGGTTTTCATATAGTGCCATTGGGTTATGTAAAACAGACAGGCTGGATGCATAAGAAGTACCCGACTCAAAGCTAACACTGTCTTGACATATACATAAGAGCAGGTTCTAAGGTAGCGCCTGAAGTTTTGAGAGTAGAGGAAGGTTATTCAGAAAGTGGGTGCAGCCCAGGAGAAGTCTGCAGAAGTGAGTTGTGTGGAGAGAGAGAGAGAGAGAGAGAGAGAGAAAGAGAGAGAGAATTCAAATAAATTAGATATCCTGAGTTACTCTTTTATCTGTAACAAAAGATAATAATTGTTCTTCAGAGGGATCTTGTGAAACAGAACTTCACAGCAATTACAGAGAACATCTGAAGACAACCAGAGGGATGCAGTGCTTCATACTGATTCCCTTTCCATTCCCATAACTTACGCTATATTACCTCTCCTGATATGGAGCAATCCTCCCTTGTGACTATGACTGGTTTCAGCCTACTATATAGGCTAGGGAATGCCACTCGTATGGACTTGTGTGGACTCATAGGGATAATATGCTCTCTTTACCTTAAATGCTCTGCACCATTCACACTTGAACAGTGCTGAGGTGTGGCCAGAACATCCCCAGTGTACTGTAAATATATCCCGTATCCCATATAGCTGAATCACCCCGGCTTCCCTCTCTGTCCTGCTCCATCATTATATTGGTTTCCAGGGCCAGTGCTACCATTAGGCAACTGTCTAGGAGACCAGATATGATGGGTGCACCACAAAGGACCAGGGACAAATGAACCTTATATACCATGTTGCCCAGTGGCGGAACTACCGCCATAGCTGCCATAGCGGCAGCTACTGGGCCCGAAGATGCCCTTATATTTTATGGACCCGGACCAGTCACGGTACCGCCTACAAAGTCAAACATGTCCTCTTTAAGGAATCCCGTTCCCAGTAGTGCATAGCGGCGGCGCAGCGTCATCAAGGAGGTGTAGTGGGAGAGAGATGGAGGTGAGGTGAGGGGGGAAATGGAGGTGAGGTAGGGGGGAGATGGAGGTGCAGTGAGAGAGAGATGGAGGTGAGATGGGGGGGAATGGAGGTGCAGTGGGAGAGAGATGGAGGTGAGGTAGGGGAGAGAGATGGAGGTGCAGTGGGAGAGAGATGGAGGTGAGGTAGGGGAGAGAGATGGAGGTGCAGTGGGAGAGAGATGAAGGTGAGGTAGGGGGAGATGGAGGTGCAGTGGGAGAGAGATGGAGGTGAGTTAGGGGAGAGATGAAGGTGCAGTGGGAGAGAGATGGAGGTGAGGTAGGGGGGAGATGGAGGTGCAGTGGGAGAGAGATGGAGGTGAGGTAGGGGAGAGATGGAGGTGCAGTGGGAGAGAGATGGAGGTGAGGTAGGGGAGAGATGGAGGTGCAGTGAGAGAGAGATGGAGGTGAGGTAGGGGAGAGATGGAGGTGCAGTGGGAGAGAGATGGAGGTGAGGTAGGGGAGAGATGGAGGTGCAGTGGGAGAGAGATGGAGGTGAGGTAGGGGAGAGAGATGGAGGTGCAGTGGGAG